>JAFFST010055649.1:37996-75150 GCA_022414735.1 Noturus placidus
GTTGAAAAAGTTTGAAATATCCAATAAATTTGGTTCCACTTCATGATTGTGTCCCACCTGTTGTTGCTTCTTCACAAAAAATTACAGTTTTATATCTTTGTTTGAAGCCTGAAATGTGGCAAAAGGTCGAACAGTTCAAGGGGGCCAAATACTTTCGCAAGGCACTGTGTGTATGTATGTATATATATATATATATATATATATATATATATATATATATATATATATATATACTGTGTGTATGTTTGTGTGTGTATATATATGTATATGTATGTTTGTGTGTATATATATGTATATGTGTGTATGTGTATGTTTGTGTGTGTATGTGTGTGTGTGTTTATGTATGTATGTGACAAAAGAGGAAATTTTGAATGGATCAGAAACTGTCACAAGGTTATGATGGACTTTAACAGGAAACATGGCAAGCACATCACACACAACACTGTTACCAAACTTATTAACAAATTCAAAAAGATTGGAAGTGCTGCAGACCAACCTGGAAGTGGACGTCCACAAACATCCACTGACAAAGGCACAACCAACCAGGAGATCTCCCCTATGTATGGAGACTGTATTGCAATACGTTGTGTAGCAGCTTCCCAGTGTTCACAAGGTTACTAAAGTAAAGTTCAAGGCTATAAAAACATGTCTAGACTCAGGTGGTGCTACACATACTTGTAATGACCGACATTTTTCCTTTCTGTAGCGCATTGCTTTTTCACACCATGGGCATTACTCTTTGCCCCCTTTCATGTTTGTGTTCATCATCTTTACCTTTGCACTGAACTTCTTCTCTTGGCACTGAACTGCCCGTGTATTTCAAATCCAGTAATGTATTTTTCATTTAGTACCTTACATTATTGAGCACCTTATGCAAGATGTGAAGTCAGCCAATGGCCTGAGACTGCAGTGGAAGGGAATCTTGTTCCTCTTTTTAAAGTTTGTTTGAAAAGGAGTCAGACTGTTTAATAGATGCTAGTCAGTTTCTCTGACACTGGAACTCGGCGTACAAACCCGGAACTAACTGGCGTGATGAAGGCAGCCGTCTGCCATGCCCAATCACCCTCTGTCTTCATGATCCTGGCCCCTGACAGCAGAAGCCAGACACACTTACTGATGGATTGATACTGATGGGTGGATAAATTGGAAGAGGATGAATAGTTTGCTGCCCTTTCTGTCCTTGTTTGTGAGCTCCTGCATTGTAGTGGTGAGATCGAGTCTCCAATGAAAAGCAAGCATCTGACACTCTGTGACTCTGAAAGAGCCAGTTAATGCTTGCATGCTATTATGGGGTTGTAGATAAAGATGATTATGATTATTGTTATGATGATGATGATGATTATTATTATGATTGTGCTTTGTGTGTGTGTGTGTGTGTGTGTGTGTGTGTGTGTGTGGGGTGAAGCAAGACCGCAGACAAACGGGGTCCCCTGTGCTGGTGCAGTTAACTTGAACCATGTTAGTATTGATTTTCTCCAGATTGAGTGCCCTTTCATTCATAATGCATTCCCCTCTTGACTGACACAGATGCAGCAGAAGACGGGTGAAGATATGGATATTTTGTTAAATATGTGTATGATATGGCCTTTTGATGCACTTATCCAGTCTTTGATTCATTATCCCTCTCATCAACGTCGTCTTGTTAAGCAATCAACACCAGGTTTTATGTAATAATTCTCTGGTTTTAAATTATAGACATAACGTGAAAGCATTTTATGTCTTCTTCTACATAATTATAAGTAATGTTTTGGTGTATTACCTCTCACACATGGCCTACTGTGTTTTGTTCCTTATGTAGTTACTGGAACAAAGCCTTCTGTGTGTTTTGATGATGAAACATTATCATTAAATCATGCTAACTCATCTGCTTTAGATATCATTCATTGTTGGCGGCATTCTCTCTTCAGTTTAATGGTCACTGAAGGCTGATTACACTAAGGGTAGGTTGAAGGAATTGTTGAGGATATGGGCTGTGGCCAGAGATCTGGCCAGTCAGGGGGTTTTCCTTCATTAATTATTAAGGATCTCTTGCCACTTTAGCTGTTTACTGAGGCTTAACATGCTGCTGGGCTCCCCTGAAGAGCAGGACATGTCGGAGCACTGAGGTTCACCCTGTCACTCATCCTCACACTTTCTCATGCACTGGGGAGATGAGGGTGATTGTGTCACTCTGGAGGTCAAGTGAAGTCAGAATTTTAAGGTAATTCTTGACAGATGATTGTTACTGTGTACCACAGTAACCCATTTTCGCTATTAACTGCACGCCAATACATGGCATGATGCCAACTGCTCATCCCTAATAACTTTCCTTTAATATTATATTAGTAGTGCTTAGCTTGCAAAATGAGTCAAAACTGATGATGGAATATGCTCTATTATGCTGTAACTTCTCTAACGCCTCTAACCCAGTCTTTGAACTGTCTGTAACATTTTGTTTCCTCATTTGAGAGAGCGACTCGGTGGAAAACAATTCTCTCTGTATATATTCGATTTTTAGAGTTTTGCTGACTGGACAGACAACTTCTATTATCAGGACTAGATCTTTGCATGCTGAGGGATATAACTGATCAAGGACTGAAAGCAGTACTTTCTTTGCATCATTTCACTCATCGTTCATTAATGACCTGGAAGGTCAACATCATTTAGTTAATACGGTGTTTTCTTCCTACATAGTTGTAGGTTCACCTTGAGCTTCATTTAATATTGGATACATTACAAGTCAATTCAATTCAGTTCTAGTAAAATTTTTAATTGTATAGCATTTTTAACAATAAATGATACCAAGAAAGAAGCTTTACATAATTCCTGATGTACATTTACATCTCAACTTAGCAAGAACAAAGTGACTGTGTCAAAGAAAACCTCTGACACTACATTGGGTAGAAAACTTTTATACTACACCAGGGGTGCGCACACTTTTTTGACTTGCGAGCTACTTTTAAAATTGACCAGTCAAGGAGATCTACCTACACTAAAAATGCGAAACATTTATATATACATATATACTGAGTATACTTCAAATATATATATACACACAATATATGTTCATGTACCTTGCATAACTGCATGAGCCCTTATGGCACACTGCAATTCAGTACATTTTTGGTCAGTACCTTACTCTGATGACGTGCACTGAATAGAATCAGCCAGGGTTGCATAGTCCGGACAGTAGCTGCTGGTAGCCAGCCTCAAGCAGGCCTCCAAATGATGATCAGTCATTGTGGAATGGTATTTGGACTTAATAATCTTCATGTGGGGAAAAGGCTGACTCACAGAAATAATAGCACTGGCTCCAGTAAAGCAAAGTCTTGAAAGAGTCTGTCAAACTCTGACCGACAGCTGTCAATCTGCTCCATGCAGTGCAATGTTCAACTGCACACAAGCCTTCCACTGCGTCTCCAGCTCTGACGCGAGGTTTTGGAAGTTCATGGTGCTGCAGCTTTGAGGACAGAAGGTGCATTTTCCGTTTAAAGGCATTAACTGAGCTGATCATATTGACCACGGTCTTGTCTTTTCCTTGCAGTTCCAAATTAATCTCATTTAACATGTTGGTCAGATCGGTTAAACATGCCACTGATCATCATTGAGTTGGGAGATTCTGGATGTTTAACAGCAAAAAGAAACTCCCTTATCTCTGGACCGAGCTCTGGAAATCTCTGCAGGAATTTACCCCTACTAAGCCATCTCACGTCACGTGTATAGGAGGTCAGTGTGGTCGCAGACCACATTGCGGGTGCATCGTCCGTGGGGACTGATATTAATGTGCACACTAGGATCTGGGTTTTGTCTTTAAAAGACTGAAAAAATTTAACTTGATTATTTTGCTCGCTAGTCTTTAGTGCTGGCGCATTTGATCACAGAGAATACGAGATCTCAGACTGGCTGTCCTGTACGTCAACACTAACATTTTTTTTTTTTTTGAATGGCGTTCTACCTGCACTTCCTTTGCGATCGACCTATTGTGCACCCCTGTACTTCACAGTTGTAAAAGGGTAACGATTTATAAAGTCAAACAGTACTGACTCAAATGAGGAAATTCTCTCTTGCCACGTCATACTCTGTATTGAAGGAACTCGAGACTAAATGCTTTTGTCATTAAAAAAGGATTTAATCCTGATTGAGGTAATTTGACTCTTTTTCTATACAAAATTATCCTAGACTAGATAATTAAGGTGAAAATTATCTAATGTTACTTGGGGGCTTTGTCCGGGAATAGAATATCCTTCATTTTCTCCTTTCAACAGTTCTGGTTGAAATGGACTGAAAATAACTGAAAGGTGTTTAAAAAAAAAAAAAAAAAAAAAAGAAGTGCTGCAACACATCTAGCTGAAGATTTAAAAACATTGGCGCTACAGGCCCTCCCTGTGTTTCTGTTGCAGGACAAGTTAATTCAACTTCCTAGCCCTGTCATTGTTCGCTACTTTTCCCATATCTGTATATTCTTACTGTATGAGGAGTCACATAAAGGTCACAGGTTGATGTAGTTTTAATGGCACACTGGAGATTTTGTGTATTGCATGATGTGAGCATGTCACATGGAGTATAGAGAGCCTGAACTCCATACTAGACACTTGAACTCTTAACCTGCTGGCTGAATAATTCAGTGCTACTTTGGAAAACGAAGTGGCTCTGTTCATTTCACTATGACATTACTCTTAATTTTTTCTTTCTTTACATCTTCATCTATTATTATCCTGCTGACTTTTTACTTTTCTTACCCTCCTCTCATCTTAATTTTAATTCTCCCTCACACCCTGCACCTCATGTTGAAAGCAGACCTGTTAAAACATTGCTCCATACATCCCCCCACCACCCGCTACTCTGTTTCCTTTTTGTGTGTGTGGCGTTGTGATTGGATATGAGAGGCCATGGTTCCTGTAGCTAGCTGCGAGAAAAAGCTCGGTGTCCTGCCGTGTGGCTTCTGCTCTGTTGTGGCCATGCTGCTCGAGGCCGACTGGCCATCCTGTTGCCGTCATGCTGCTCTGGTCTGTGCTGGCCTCCACTTCACCATCTGTTACCTATGCATTTTCACACGTTATTCACTACACACGTCTCACATATACTCCACATTTTCACCTGTGCTCTTGGAGGATATTAAGCTGTTTGAAAAGTGTGATGTGCGTATGTGCCATCTGCACATCGTCTTACCTTTTGATGGCCAGGCGAAGGCAGTGAGTCATGTCACGGTATCCTATGCTTAACACAAGGGTATGTGTGCATGGGTATGTGTTTGTGTGTGTGTGTGTGTGCATGTATGTGCCTGAGTAATTGTGCTTTATGGTATTGGATCTCAAATAAGAGCCCCTATAGAGCACCGTACTGTGTTTTCTCAGCAGGTCTGTTTGAGTCAGTCCTCCTACTTTCCATTTTCTTCCTATTGTTTTTAGTGATATCTTTCATGCTTACTGCTCCAGTGCTTAGCTTTGCCTTTTTTGTTTATAAAAGCAATACAACAGCAGGGGGAATATGGTGCAAAAGCTTGATTTTTCTCCAAAGCAGTCAGTAGATTGAGAAATGTCAACTCAAGCCTCTGGCAATGTAAAATGAGAGGTGTTGGTAGAGCGGTGAGAGGATCATTAGAGAAATGTTTGGGGTTCTTTTCTACAGTGGCTTGGTTCATTTATGGCAGGTTTGTCACCTCGGGGCCAAAAATCAAAAGCCATTGGGCCATTAGCACCCTCCATTGTCTGCCACTTCAGTAGAGTGGCTAGGGAAGCCTCCAGAGTGTACACTATACTGTACACAAGGAGCAATAATTCCCAAAACTTTAAAAGCAAGAAGTGGTTATGGGCCTACGGCCGGACTTGTTTACAACCCGCTAAAATTTTTTGGCGTTTGCTCTGTCTACCTGAAGGCTCTGAGAAGCAGCCGGAATCTGACCATGTGTGGGAAGTGTTTGGAATATGCACACTATGCTGAACTGCATTGTTAATGAAAACAAAAATGCCTCTCAGCTTTATTTTTCTCTCTCAGCCACTGAGTGTTTGTGGAAAATCTATTTGCATGCCTTATCTGGGGCGAGGGCTGAAAAAGGTTTTTAATGTAGATTAACAGTTAAAAGTAGACTCTGGTCTTGGAGCAAGGAGTAATCTTTAAACTATATTTCTAATTAGTGCTAAACAGAACTGTTAGCAGATCATTTGTTGTAAATAGGAATGGGATTTGTTTGTTTTATACTAGCTTTGCTGAAGACCAGTAGAGCAAATAAATTCTCTTCATGAGTAGTTGTACTGTTGCGCTATGGTCCTGAATGCGCATCAGTGTTTAACAGCCCAGGCATGTTTGGACTGGACAGATAAATGAAAAGAAGAGTGTTGCTAGAGGGTCTACTGATTTTCTCTTCATCAACTGGGCTGCTCTCTTGCTGCCTGATCTTGGGCTGTTTCCTCTATTGATACACCTTCTTTGGCTACAGGCTGTTTTGGCTGTGTGCTACACTGTTCGACATGTACCACCCACCTCTCAACACTTATCTCACTGTCCAGCAGCTTCACATCTCCAAGCCTGACTGTATCTTAATGAAACCTCTGCCTCTTTCCCAGCTTTATTTTGCTCACTTTATTTCCTCTCACACTTTTGGCTGACAACTACTGTTTCCCTGTTAATGAATTTTTTAAAGTTAATTAAATTTTTATGTGTAAGAAGTGGCATGGTTGGCATTGCAAGTCATATTCAAGTTCTCGAAATGTGTGCGACTCCCAGTGTGGCATAAATGGGAGCATTGGACAGCATGGGGTCACTCTGGATAGCATTGCTGCTTCACAGCTCCAGGGTCTGGGGTTCGATCCTGAGCTTGTGTTCATGTGGGTTTCCTTCCACTGTTCAAAAACATGCAGCTAGGCAGATTTGATAAGCTAAATTTTCCCCCGGTGTGAATGCATGTGTGGATGGGGCCCTGTGATGGACTGGCATCCTATCTGGATTTGAATTCTCCAACTTGGCAACCCAAATCTGATAGAGACATACCCCAAGCGACTTACAGCTGTAATCGCAGGAAAAGGTGGCGCTACAAAGTATTAACTAAAGGGGACTGAATAATTTTGCTCACCCAATTTTTAAGTTTTTTATTTGTTGAAAAAGTTTGAAATATCCAATAAATTTCGTTCCACTTCATGATTGTGTCCCACCTGTTGTTGATTCTTCACAAAAAATGACAGTTTTATATCTTTATGTTTGAGGCCTGAAATGTGGCAAAAGGTCGAACAGTTCAAGGGGGCCGAATACTTTCGCAAGGCACTGTGTATATATATATATATATATATATATATATATATATATATATAGTTTTCATAAAGTCTAAACATGCATCTTGCTCCATTCTGTCACTGATGGTAGATGGTATACTTTTAACCTTTGTGCATAAATTAAAAATGTTACACATTGGTCCATAGAGGACAAAAATGGGCATGTCCAAAAACTGTCATAAAAATATTATATATTAATACTTCTTTCCACTTTCACTGACGTCGATTTAAATTTATTATAATTTTTTTTTTTTATCAGCATCGCTTCTAATCATAATTGCCAAACATTCATTCATTCAAAATTATATCCCTTTAAATTCATTCATTCAAAATTATAACCCTTTAAATTCTGGTTTGTTTACATAATACCACAGATGATTTTTTTTTAAAAAAAAAAGAAAAAACAAAAATAGTAATTGTTCCATATTCTAAATGCTAAGCAACATTTTTTCTTTGATGATTACAGTCTTTGATATGTCATTGATTAAATATGAACATTAATTTTGATGTGTTTATATTTTTTATGCAGTGTCCGATTAAAAACAAAACACATAAAACCTACCACTAATGTCCATAAAGGACAAACCTGTCATAGAATTATTATATATTAATATTTATTTCCACTTTGATGTCGATTGAAAACCAGCATCTTACCAGCATCAGTTTTAATCATAATTACCAAACATTCATTAATTTTCAGAATTTTAGCCTTTTAGATGCTGGTTTCTTTACATAATACAAAAATTTTCAAAGCTCAGTAACCTTCTTTGATTCCTATACATGGGGTGTGATTTGTGATTTCCAGTATAATATAAATTCTTTCTTTCAAACTGTTCACAAACATTCAAAATTTTCAGTACACACACAAACCACAACTCTGATATCCATACAAACACCCACACAATTATAGCTGCATCACTTATTCAGTTGGTCTGCAGTGCTCAGAATAAAGGAGCAGAATCAGAAAAAATGAAAGGCATGTCTTTTCTCCATAGGCCAAATCTGAGAAAATAGTACACATTTCAGAAAAAAAAAATGTCACCAAGGTTAAATATTTCAATTTGAATGGGTTTCAATGGGGACATTTTGTCCTTAACGTCCTGAGTGTAACTATTTTGTGTACCTAGTATAAAATAGATTTGTGAAAGCAAATGCGGGTGAAATATTAACATTCCATAAAAATGTTCACCTTTTGCAAAATTTATGCTGTTTGCATTAACACAAACAAAATTATTTTTAAAAATAAATAAATAAATACAAAAATGTTCATTAGTACACACAAGGGTTAAATGAAATATAGGATGAGACAATACTGTTTATATCAATATAGATTGTTGTTGCCCGGCCCACTCGCTCACAATTTCTCCTGTTACATGGAGGGAGACACATCCCCGGTCCACACTGTCGAAGAAGACCTGCTTTAGTAAAAAGGAAAAACAATGGTTCAATTATTAGAAGATGGTTCATATTTAGAAAATCAGATGAACAGCAAAACAAATGTCGTCTGTAGAGAATACCATAAACAGGGTGCATCGAAAAGTGGAAGCACTTCAAATATCGTCCACTGTTTACAACAGCACCATAAACGGCAGTACAACGAGTGCGTTAAAGTTCATGCTGTTGCAACCTCACACACGAAGCCCAACACAATATAACTAATTCAGTGGAATTACACTGCTAAACATTAAAAGTTAAAAGATAGCTGTGTATTTTGTGAAGCAGGAGAGGAAAGCCTGTATACTGTATGTACTCTGTCTTAATCAGTCAATCTGTTATTGTTGTTGAAAACAACTGAAGGTTCATTCACAGAGATGGGCCTATTTTTTTTTTAATATAGGCTATTTTTTTTAAACAGTTTTTCATTTACATTAGAGATGCACCGATACAAAATTTATCAGCCGATACGATAACCGATTATTCGATATCCGAGTGATACCGAGTGATCCGATACCGATAGTTCTGCCTTTTATGCCTTCTTTTAAATTAATCAGAATTAATTCCACAATTCTGAAAGAAATACAAATAAAAACTTTATTCTCTCCTTTTCAGCAAGTTGTTTCACAGTAACTGGTCTCATAAACAGAAAACACAATTCTCACATTAACATTAAGACATGAACTAAATTCTGAAGATTAAAGTTATATTTCTTAACTTATTGAATGTTATTGATTCATATTAAACTTGACTGAATTCTAAAAAACCTCCTGGTAGTCTCACATTCACACACCACAAACAAAACGCATTTCCACTTCATCACTGACATCAAACTGGTAATATATTATATCAACTGTTTTAACATTAACTGGATATGAAATACACTACAAATATATTTGTGGTTTATTTATTTATTTATCTATTTATTTATATAACATTCTTTTGTATCAACTCGGCTTCATTTAAATGTTTCAACGGTGTACCGGTGCTTTAAATAGCAAAAAAAAAAAAAATTGACTCAACACCGAAACTCCCGCTTCACTGCTGCTCACTTCCGGTGTAAATTTTTAACAGTGCAGAGTTTACAGAGCTTGCAAACTGCAGCACGAAACCCATATGTGTTCCCGCCCTCTTTTGATTGACAGGATATAATCAGCCCTGATCATCGGGTGTTTTTAAACATTGTGAAAAATTGCCTTCATCGGCCAATAAATCGGTGCATCTCAAATTTACATGTTTATATATTATGCAGCTGTATATTTTCAGACAACCCTGCCTTTGCATTTTATTTTGATTAGTCTGTTTTAATAAAAGTTCTTGTGACATCTCATATGTGGCTTTAACTTACAAATGAACATTTAACCCACTTTGTAGAAAACCGAGACCAATATATTGTGTATCGCCATTCAATCTAAAAATACAGAGATATGATTTTTGTCCATCGCCCAGCCCTAGTGAATGGCAGGTTCAAACTCTTACTAGACACTTCTGATATTACCGAGCGGATAAGGTCATCATATTCACACATAACCTAAGCAGACGTCTCTCAGTATTTAAGCGAATGAGTCAGCTTTGCTGCTGTGTTGCGGAGCCGAGTTTGTGCCAGGCTGCAGCTGATCACTAGACAGCTGCAATTTCACTCCTCTGTTTAATCTGCCACTGCCAGACTTAGCAGGTGTTGCTGGGTCGGCTTTCTCTCAGCTTGTGTGATGATGGAGTAGTGGGTGGATGGGCATGACTGTTTGAGTGTAGGTGTTTGAGTGTGTCTTGTTAGTTGGTGACTAGCTCAGGATCTGTTTACTGTCCCCAGCTGTTCCGGGTTGTCTAATTAACCTGCCTCAGACAGCTCTGTGTGTCAACAGGTGGTCGTATCAGGGAGGCCGACTGACTGGATCACAGCCAGCCTAATTATGCCAGCCATGTTTTTGTTTTCCTCCTTTACATGGCATTCATCTTCTCAGCGCAAATGACACAAAACCAGCTAGATCTTATGACTGAGCAGTTGTACCAAGGCATTATCTTATAAACTTTCTCAGTTCTCTAACTTGTGTCCGGAATGACCGTGATTTGCGAGTAAATGAATGCTGAGCTTAGGTAGAGCATTAGTTTGGAGTATTGATCGGTTTCCCAGACATGTTCTTGTTTGCTGTATGTCTGTACAGTCATGTGGAAAAAATAAGTGCACTACATGGAAATTGTTGGATTTTAATTTTTTTTATTATTATTATTTTTTTTTTACATAGTTGAACAAGCAAACCTCTTTTGAAAAAGTGCCTATTACTAAGGGTGATACACTATCAAATGACACATAAAATTCACATTTTCTTGTAATGTTTACAACCTAAATGAACAAAAACAGATCAGTCACATGGGAAAAAGTAAGTACACCCCTACATTTACCACATCTTCAAATTTGTAAAATTAGAATCAGGTATTCAGGATTGGGTGCCAGTTAGTAGAACCTGATAGGGAGTGCAGGTGGAACCCGTCTTATTTATACCCCTCTCATATCTAGTGTCTGGTGTTTCCTTTGTTATTGAGGTGTGTGGCATCATCATGCCCAGATCTAAAGAGTTCTGCAAGGCATTCAGAAAAAAGGTTCTGGATACCTAGACTGTCAAGTCTGGCAAGACTGGCCGCCCCAGCAAATTCAGCCCAAGAGCACACATGTCTGATGCAAAAAGAAAAAACTTGAATCACGGGATCTGCTAGTAAGTCTTACAACTGTTGCTGTCAAAGTGCATGATTCTACAATCAGAAAGAGACTGCACAAATTTGAGTTGCATGGGTGGCTTGCCAGGAAAAAGCCTTTGCAAGACTACAGTTTGCCAATGAGCATATAGGCAAAGAGCAGGCCTTTTGGAATAATGTGCTAAAAGATAATGTGCTCAAAGATGAATCAAAGATAGAGTTTTTTGGCCACAGTAACAGCAGACATGTTTGGTGCAGACCAAAGACAGCTTTTCAGGTGAAGCACCTCTGTGAAGCATGGTGGTGGAAATGTTATGGTTTGTGGTTGCTCCACTGCCTCAGGGACTGGACAGCTTGCATTCATTGATTCAACTATGAATTCTGCATCATATCAAAGTATGCTTGAAGTTAATGTGAGACCATCTTTCCAAAAGTTGAAGTTGAACTGAAAATGGACCTTTCAACAGGATATTGATCCTAAGCACACTAGCAAATCTACCAAGGAATGGACCAAAAAGAATAAATGCAGGGTTATGGAATGGCCTAGTCAAAGCCCGGATTTTAATCCCATTGAAATGTTGAAAACTGCAAGAAAACCTTCAAATATTTTGCAACTGAAAGAATGTTGCATGGAAGAGTGGTCAAAATTTCCAACATGTCTGGTGGACAATTATGCAAAATGACTACAAGAAGTTATTTCTGCTACAGGGGGCAATTCTAGCTTCTGAGGTCAAGGGTATACTTGCTTTTTCCACAGAAGAATATCACATCTATTGGTATTTCTGTTTATAAATTAATAACTGATTGACAACTATTTCTCCTTGTGGTTTTGTTCAAGTATCAGCTTTATTAACAGGCACTGTTTCCAACATGATCAAACGTTTCCTTGTCCAAATATGTCTAAAAAGCCAACAATTTCCATGGGGTGTACTTATTTTTTCACGTGACTGTGTATGTGGCTGAGTAAAGCATCCATCAGGAGTATCTGGGAGATTGTGTGTTTGATCGTGTTCTGTCTGTTCCAAAGATGCTTGCCGAGTTTACCATTTCACGGTCCTTATTAGTGTACAGCTGTGCAGAAGGAGCAGCTTTTGAACAGGGACAAATAAAATGAAGCTCTATGGAGCGATGGTACTCACTGCCTCTGTATGAATATTGCTTCTTGTAATTTGGAACTGAAGTCTTTTGATATGTAGAGTGTGACAGGTTAGGTGTTTACATCACACTGCAGTAAACATTATGGCTGTGAATATTTATTTCTATGAATGCACAGTTGCTTTCATGGTGGTGCCACATCCAAACATATTCTGCCCTTGAATAGAGTGGCGAGTTCAAGTTCTAAAACGAGTTAAGGTGTTCCATTTTGAGCAGTATAAACTCCTCTATCTGGTGTTCTACAGCAAGAAAAACCGAAAGAGTGTCTGACGTCTGTTTGGAACTGGATACAAATGTCCTACTATGCACGGCTGGAGGTTGCCATCAGCATTTCAAGATTCATCTATTACCCAGAAATGAGTTCTCTGCTGTTCTCGACAGTCAGCTCTTTTACCACAGTTCTCTCTCTGTCTCTGTGCTCTGATCGAGACCTTCTGCACTAGATCTGCTTCCTGATGTCTGTCAGTGTCAGTCTCAAGCTGATTTTTAATCTTCAGATTCTCAGACAGTGGCTCCCTTAAGATTAGGATATTTATCTGCTGCTTAAGAGTTGAGAGAGGCATTGTTTTAGGTTTTTTGTTACTAGCTCTACCTGGTGGTTTAGATCACAGTAATGTGCATCTGAGAGTACAAAGAGATCCCCTCATACGGGTAAAAAGCTAACAAGATGAGTCTGATAGATTAGCCCAGATTTATGCACACACTCTTTGTCTCTCCATTGCTTTGGGATTCCCCTTGCAGCTGTCTTATGGCTCACTGTGAATCACTGCGATTGAATTGACAGCTAGGGAGCAAATTAGTGCCAATGTGTGGCTTGTGGCTAGAGCTGTATGCATGGAGAGTGCTGAGGAGTTATCCATGCATAGCTTGCTGGACCTCCTACTGATTGCCGGACTTGTTTGTGGCACACACAGGGCTTTTATGTGGTGTTTCATCCTATCTGTGGCTTTTCCCTATCTCTGGTTGATTTGTGTGTGTGTATAACTTTCAGGGCTGGCTATGGCTTCAAATGTGTCCTGGGGATCTACTGTTTTACTTTAGTGCTATTCACTCTCTGTGTAAGTGACTAGGGAGAGAAGGAGACCTCTGAATGGCAAGTTGTTGCCAAACATACACACATGTACACAGAGCGAGAGAGAGAAATAAAGCTGTTAGAGGCCTCTACTGGGGGAGTGCTAGTTGGTTATCAGCCAAATATTTCAGAACTATGGACAGTTCCAGGAACGATATGGTACCCAAGGCCCCTCATTTCTACCTCTCTCGGTTCTCTCCCTTTAATATTTGAACTTCTGCTTTGTTCCGGTTTTAAACATTCTCTCCGTCTTCCTTTTCAACTGCCGAGGATGCAAAGGATGCCTTTGACTTCCCATAACTTTGACTTTTAGATCTTTTTGAGCTCCACACCCTCCACCTCTCACCATCATCAGTGCATTTATATGCATCCCTCTAACTTTTTCCCTCTTTTCATCGGCTTCATCACTTTTTTGAATGCTAAATATCAACTAAGTCCCATGTCTTCACATGAATGCTTATCTGGAATTATAAATAACTTCATGTATAGTTTTTTTTCCCAGCATAGGATAAATCTAAAGAGTTTGTGAAGATAAAAGTTTAGACTTGCATCTTTTGTCGTTTGGATCTCTACATGAAGAAGCTAGTCTTCACCTACAATGAATAAATCCCTGTAATAAATGAATAGCCTAGTGTTGATGAAATATAAGTGGAGCTACATGTTTGACTGCAGTTGTGGTATGGACTAAAAAAAGTTTATTTTATATTTGCGGTTCTCAATTTGTAATCGATATTAAATACAGCGAGTCTGGAGTGGGTGTGTGTTTGAAAACCTGACCTGATTAGCTTCCGGTTTATAGTGTAGGTTACATGGAAATATTCAGCAGTCCTGGGTCTCAGTGGAGACTGTTAAGAGAGCCACTGCTAATGAAACAAAATAAGTGTCCATAGGTTGATACTGAGAAAACAGGAACCAAATCACTGGAGCATTAAGTCAAGAAGAGAGCAGTAAAGTAACCCACAGGGCCTTTGGGCAAGCTTATACCAGTTCTGTGTAGTGTAGTTTGGCTCTATATTTAGCCAATAGAGACTATTGTATTTCCTTTGCTGTAGTAGCTGGGAAACCCGTGGGAAGCTTTTGAGTGTTCTGTTTCAATAGCTTCTGGATGAGTTGCTAAGGTTCTGTTGAAGTTCTTTTGTAGAAATGGGTCACGCTGCTACATTCAGGCTGTGCTCTTCAATCAAAACGAATGAAGGTATTCAAAAGTAGATCTTAGCAGTGGCCTTTATGTGTGTGGTGTTTTTTTTTCTTTCTTTTTTTCATTCTATTTAGATGGATTTGTTGGACATTTTTGTGTTTAGCTAAGGTGAGAAGCAGATCTAAATCAGCTCATAGTTGAGGATAACATTAAGGTCAGTGCGGCACAATGCTGTTGTGTGTCATAAAGGAATTTGAAGGTCTGTCTGTAGGTACAAGTCTATCTGGACATGAAAGAGAGGCCACTGTGGGGTGTGTGTGTGCGTGTGCGTGCGTGCATGTGTGTGTGAGAGAGATCCTTCACAGTTAGTGCAATATAGATTGAATACCCAAAGGTAAATTGTAGTCTACTCCTTTCATCATTTTACTGAGGACTCTATCTTACCTGAAACAAAAAGCTCATAGTGTAGACTTTTATTTTACAGTACATGTTTTGTTGGCTCATATTAGAAGATAAATGTTATATTTGGTAACACGCTTTGGCACTTTGCCTGTCAGGTCTTTTTGAAGCCTGTAATAACAAGTCTCTTTCTCTCTTATTCTCTCTTCATCTTTGTGTGTTGATGGCACCAAGAAGCTGTATTATGAAAGTGCATTTGTTACTCTATAAAGAGAGAGGACTACTGGGCTACTTCTCTATCCAGAGGACATGATGACCTTTCTCATCCTTTCTCCACTCCTGTTATTATTCTCTGCTTTTAAATGGCTTGGGGTGCTATTCAATGCAACTCCACCAACAGATATGACGGATATGAATGTCGTTTTTGAAAGAACAAAAATCTGCTGTGAAAGCCAAGAAAATACTAACAGGATAATAACGGCCATTAATCCAATAACAGGATAATAACACCCATTGACTGTGTGTGTGTGTGTGTGTCTGTCATGGTCGTTCAGTGCAGTGGTTTTTGTATTTTTTCTCTCTCTCTCTCTCTCTCTCTCTCTCTCTGAGGTATAAAATTAAAGCATTATTAGTAGAAGACTACAAAAATTTGTGGAATAATGATGCAGATTCTCAAGTGGTTTATCAACTGGCAATTGATTCTGTTAATTAAATTATCATTTAGATTAGGGGAACAACTGTACTAATTAAACCTTGCTGCCATGTTAGTGGTATTTTAACATCAGAAACTACACACACTTGCTTACACACTTGATGCTGTCAGTAATACACTGTGCCTTCTGGGCTTTTTTTTTTCTTGTTCTCAGGCTTGAAGCACACGCGTCTTTTCCCCTACCTTATCTAATAGAAACTACATGTGGGTCTTAATTGTAAGAGAAGCTACAGGAAAAGACCATTTTAATTTAACAGCCCAATTCTCAGCCCAAGTCACATCTCCATCTCTGTTGTTTCCCCAACCCTGTTGCTATTCCAGTCTGTTCTATGTGGGTCATTGCACTTGTCTGTTGGGATGGGACACAAATGGGAATATCACACACTCTCCTTTTTTTCTCCCCATGAATTATTTTCCCAAGGTCTTTTCCCAGTTTGGGTCAACTTCCTGTGTTTCCAGTAATGTCTTCAGTTCTGCAAAGGCAATGCTTGACAGTATTGTCTAGCATAGTGGACTAGTATAATGGGTTGTGTGTGTGTGTGTGTGTGTGTGTCTGTGTGTGTGGCATTAAGAAAATTGTTCCTAAGGGGACATTTGATCAAAGCATCTACCAAAACAAGCTCAGTCTTCCTTCTAACCGCACTTTTCAGTTTTTCATGTTTAGAGAAAGACGAGTTTTTACAGGAGGTTCTTTTGTCCCCATGCAGTTGTCATTTTTAAAACAAATGACTCTCATTGAGCTGGACAAAAAGATGTAAAAACCAGGCTGGGTTTTTTTTTTTCTTTTCTTTCGCTTTCAGGCACCGGACTGCCATTGAGTGTGGATAGATGATTCAATCTCCAGAGTTCCCTCCCCATAGCAGGATGGGGCTGGGAAGGGCATATTCGGCAGGTCTGAAGGACGGAGTGGTTGCGAAGGCAGGCGGATCATTTACCACTTCATTACAGTATTGAGATGTTGTGCTGATGAGGGGAGTAATGCCATGCTGTGTGTTTAAGAATAGACCTCCATACATTACCCTCCCCCTTAGTTGTGAATGGCTGATGGTGAGATTTGTGTGTGTGTGTGTGTGTGTGTGCTGGAGGTCAAGGACAGACTGGTATGCCTTGCCTCTGGCTGCTCTTCTATGTACCTTTGTGGCGTTTATTTAAAAACCTCATCAACCTCATTCCTCACACACATAGTGCTATACACAGAGTGTCCTGCCTCCCAGTCTGCTGGATTAATTAATCTCCTTTCCATCCAGATCTAGGAAAACCGCTGAAAATGGCCTCGCTTCTTGCCGGTGGGCATCCAGATGCCGGCTCTCACCCATTCATCATTATGACTTTGGGGATCGAGAGAGCGAAAGAGAGAGAGAAGGAGATATGGTGTAAAAGAAGATGCAGGAAAAAAATTGCAAGCCAGAGAGAGAAGCAGAAAGGGTGAGGGAGGCTCTCTCCCCCCTGACGGCTGCTATGATTAAAAAGGAGAGATGTAGTTATTGTTTGTGCTGAGAGGTACATGTAATATAATGTGTATGTAGTGCTGAGGTGTGCACATGAGCCAAAGATGTATAGACAATGTAATAAGATGCACTGGGTATTTAAGATGAATACCTACTGTTTTCCCAAACACAACCATTTAATTTGTTTGACTACTTTTTGCTTTTTATGATGCAAAGTACTTATGTTCCATTCAATCGAAGTAAATAGACTGCAATATTATGATGAAGCCACATGACTAATACGGGTAAACATTGCAGCCAAATTCACATGGGTAAGAAGAGATGTAACAAATGGGTTGGGAGGTGGAGGAGAGTGCGGTGTGAATCTTTTGATCAGAATGACAGCTGAAGAGACAGAGATTTTGTGGGGTGATGCTGTGCATGGAACATCTACGCTAATGCTATTCCTATCAACCTAACAAGAGACAAACAAATTAACAGCGAGGTCTGCTACGCTAATGATTTCACAGCTGTGTGGGTGGATCATCTTTTTTTTATCCTGCGCTGCCCTCCCCCCTTCTCTATCTCTCTTAGATACATGTATACTTTTTTCCAGCTACCTCACAGTCAGTATTATACACGCATACACACTTTCTGACTACTACCTCCCAGTCAATACCTAATTTTTTTTTTTGGATATTCATTCAGGCACGTGCGGATCACAAAGAGCTGCTCAGCTTGAGCATTTTTAATCAGACGTGGTGGAAATCAGTTTCCTGGAGGAATATGGGCAAAATAACTGTAAACACTTCTCCAGTTGTGCCTGTAAATAAGTGTGACTCAGAGGGGGGATTTTTCATGACTATGAAGAGCTTGCCAACTGCCAGGTGAAAATTATTCTCATCTCCTGCAGAGCCATTGGTATCCTCTCATGTATGAATGCACAGTAAGTTTAGCAATATGCAACGCTCAAGAAAAAAAGACCCATTTTAAAGGCTCACCTTGTAGTAAAGAAGTACGGTTTAAAGTAAGACTGGTCTCACAGAGATGCTTCTAAGTGACTGCAAACTTTTAATCACACTGAGCAGCTGTCCTGCCAGCAAATAGACCCTTTAGCATTTTTTTGTCACTCTTCATCAGCTCTTTCCACATCAGCGCTGTCCAATTTTGATTATCTTACCCGAGCTCTGCTAACTAGAACACGCGGTTGGAGTTCGGTTCTGTGCTCACAGCTCCAAGTTGTTTTTATTGAAGCAGGAAATTTGGTCTTTTGATCTTTCCCTACACCTGCAGTGCATTCTACTCATTTATCACAGCTGACAGAGAGACCTGTCAAAGCGGCGCTGAGATATGGATCTTACCTGACTGGCCATTCGCACTTGAGCAGTGCTCTCTGGCGTGGAACTAATGTCCTAGTCAGCTGGGGGATCAGCTCCCTCCATGAGCCGGGGGGGCCGTGGATCAGAGCTAATAACAGCGACGCTGCCTTCCAACTAGACAGGATCTTTCAAAACTGCTGCCTGCTCCATCATCTGAGGCAGGCTGCAGAGCTAAGTCCGATGACAATCTGATTTAAATGCCTACCCCAAGGCACAGTTTGGACTTTTAATGCCTTCTGTTTATATAGTAACGAATATGGCATTTCAAAATCTTATTAAATTCGAGAGGCTTTGCTTTTGAATGTCCTGTTTGATGGTGTGTCGGCCTGCGCAAACACAAAATACAAAGACGAAATCAAATGTAATGGTGGACCATAGTGAGCCGTTTAAAACATATATCATTTTGAAGAATTTTCTATGTTGTAAAGCTTTTAGTGATGGTAATAAAGGCTGGCGAGGACTCTCCTGTGTGCATATGTAATATAATACATGTGGAAATGCTGCCCATTATCCTGTATGCACTGGATAATGTGCAGCATTTCCACATGTATTATATTCCGCATGTATATGTGCACATTATTATGGTCTGCAGACAAGCGTTCAAAAGTATGACCTTTCATTTTTACATATTTTGTATTGCACACCTACATTCAACTGTTTGCTCAGGAAGGAACAGGACATTTAATTGGGTCCTACCAGACTTGTAGCTGACAGTTATACTTCCTTCCACCTGGATGGTCTTGTTTATCAATCAGGTAAATCTGTGCTGCTTGAGTTACATCATCTCAAACTTATGAATCTTGAAATGAACGTTAATCAGACACAGTGGAACCTGAGTAAAAGTAAAGTTATACTTAAAAAAACTAAAATTTATGAATCTTTGGCTCTGTGTACAAGAACACTTGATGTAAAATAAAATGAGGACTATGATCTTAAATTGTATTAATTTAAGGATATTGACATTTACTGTATAGTGGGAGTAACCTACAGTCGAGTTTGCTAACTGGCTTCTTGGATGTTTCTCGGTCAAATATATAATTTAATACTTTTTATATAGAAAAGATCTAAAAAGAAAATAACTTAAGATGCAGCATTTACAACCGGGAATTATTATTAAAGATGCACCGATACTAAATTTTTCAGCCGATATTGATGACTGATTATTCAGATTGATATCTGACTGATAGTTCTGCCTTTTATGCCTTCTTTTAAATTTATAATAATTAATTCCACAATTCTAAAGGAAATGCAAATAAAAACTTTATTCTCTCCATTTCAGCAAGTTGTTTCACAGTAACTGGTCTCATAAACAGAAAACACAATTCTCACATTAACATTAAGACATGAACTAAATTCTGAAGATTAAAGTTATATTTCTTAACTTATTGAATGTTATTAATTCACATTAACATTGACTGAATTCTAAAAAAACTCCTGTTAGTCTCACATTCACACACCACTAACAAACGCATTTCCACTTCATCACTGATCATCAAACTTGTAATATGTTAGATCAACTTTTTTTTTTTAACATTAACTGGATATGAAATACACTACTCTACAAATATATTTTTCTGTGAAATATATATATATATATATATATATATATATATATATATACGGGCGTAACCACGCACTCTTTGGGGGGGTCGTGACCCCCCAAATGTTGAGGAAATACCAATCTGTCCCCCCCAATATACAGGAGAAAATATTTTCTATATGTTCCGTATTAAATTTCCCTGCCAACGGATCTGTCTTTTCTTCATCTATTCTATTTATTTTATTTATCTATTTATTTATTTATATTCTTTTTTAATATATTCACGTTTGTTACGGAAAATATGCCCCCCCCTTCCAATTGTACACGTGGTTTTGCCCAGACTCAACGCAAGTTCGGTGATGTATTTAAGCAGCTCGGTCGGTGATGTATTTTAGCAGTTTCCCCATGCTGTGGGAGCTTCTATCACTCAGAAACCACGTGAATTCAAACAGTAACTGTAATCCTAAAACTATGTTTTACATATACAAAATTTCAGTATAAAATTTTGGAAGTTTGGCTGCGCGAGGGGGGGGGGTTAGCGCTTGGACCCCCCCAATGTCCATAACATGGTTACGCCCTTGTGTATATATATATACTGTTTTATCAACTCATCTTCATTTAGATCTTTCAACAGTGTACTGGCCCTTTAATTCAGCGCGAGCAGCTCTAGGAAAAAAAATTTGACTCGACTCTGAAACTCCCGCTTTACTGCTGCAGATTCTGGTGTAAAATTTTAGTTTTTACAGAACTTACAAACTGCAGTTTTGTCATCATTCCACACAAGAGACATCATTTTTACACACAGCATGAAATCGATGTGTTTTCCCCACTCTTTTTTTATTGACAGGATATAATCGACCGTGATCATCAGATGTTTTTAAACTAACGGCCGATGGCCCATAGCGTGACAAATTGCCTTTATCGGCCAATACCGATTATCCGCCGATACATCAGTGCATCTCTTATTATTATTATTATTATTATTATTATTGTTGTTGTTGTTGTTATTATTTATTTATTTTACTGCTGTCTGTTTACATGATGGACAAAGAAGTGTTCATGTCAGTAAAGCAGCCCAAAATCTGATATCTGAATTATCACCAAAGCGTTAAGCTTTTTAAAATAAACTGATTGAATATATTGTCTAAAAATGTATACGGCTTTTAGCAATATAACGCACCACAATATAACCACAATAATAATCACATGTAATGATTTAAGAAAAATCATTGAACAATAAATGAATAAATTGCAACAAAATATTTTTCAACTTAATCTCCACCACATGTGTAGCATATGACGACAGACAAGAATTCCAATTAGTTTTCCTGCATGGGTGAAGACCAGAAACACTAAAATCTCACTTAGAATGGAATTCTGAGGACCGGTCTTGGGATATTAGTAAACATTTTTTGGGAAATGCATATTTATGTTGATGCATATTGACTTTGACATATTCAGGACCTCAGAGCTCTAGTGTTGCTGTAGATTTCCTCAAGGTTCTTCAGTTTCCTCCCTCTGGCAAAAACATACAGCTAGTCAGCTTGGCTAGGCTAGATTGGCCCTAGGTGTGGATGAGTATGCATGGTGTTCTGGGATGGACTGGTGTACCATCTAGAGTGAATTCTCCTGCCTTGCGCCCTGTGTTACTGGGATAAACTTTGCAAACCTGACCAGGATTGCTGCCAGTAAATTACTGAGGTGATTGACAATAAATTTACATTTATGGCATTTGGCAGACACCCTTATCCAGAGAACCTTACAGTCATCTCATTTATACAACTGAACAGTTGCGGGTTAAGGGCAATGCTCAAGGGCCCAGCAGTAACACCTTGTTGGTGCTGGGATTTGAACTCAAAACCTTCCAATCAAATCTCCAACATCTTAAGTACTGAGTTACCAGTGCCACTGAATTGACAAATTCTAGAGTGAAAGCCATCCAATTTGTCACTTTAACAATGAAAGGATTTGGTTTTTGTTTTTTTTAGTCACTGAGTGTACAACAAAATGTTCTGGAAAGCATAAGTAACCACATTCACTTTTTACTTAAATGCTCCAGTGTAATGTTTTACTTAAATGCCCGAAGTTGTAGAAATCTACACAAGAACAATTTTAGGAAGACATTCATGTCTGTTTCATTGTAAGACACATTATTGGAACATAAAGTTTGTCATTTTGTATTCACATTATATTGTTGTTAGGGCAGATGATGGCTTAGTGGTTAGCACATTTGCCGCACACCTCCAGGGTTGGGGGTTTGATTCCTGTCTCCCCTTGCTGCGGGGTTTCCTTCAGGTAGTCTGGTTTCCCCCACGAGTCCAAAGACATGCACAGTAGGCTGATTGGCATGTCCAAAGTGTCCGTAGTGTATGAATGGGTGTGCCCCGTCCAGGTTGTACCCCGCCTTGTACCGATGCTCCCTAGGATAGACTCCAGGTTCCCCGCGACCCTGAAGGATAAGCAGTATGGAAAATAGATGGATGGATGGATTATATTGTTGCATGCTTTAAGAATCTATTTGCAAAATACAACAATTGCCTCGGTGACTAGTATCTTTTTTTTTTTTTTTTGAAGAGAGAATATGATCTTAGATAAATGCCCTGAGTTTAAAACACTCATAAGAACAGAAGGTTGAAATTATAGTTTATTAAATAGTAGACTGCATTTAAAAAAAAAACGTTATGGATTGACAAGATAAAAAATAAACGTATAAAAGATTAATCTAAATTAATCTTTGCTATAAGAAATAAGAAAACCAAATGCTTCATCTGAGTAAAATGCCAGCATGTTGTTCCTCATTAACTGTCTAGTAATGCCAATAAATAAACCAGGAAGTATTGAAAGAATCCTTATAAGTTTGTAGAATATAAATGGAGCAGAGTGTTAAATGTGCTGTTTGACAGACCCGTAATAACGAGCTCCATATTTGAATGAACGAATGTATATAATGTTGTGTGAGGAGCCCAGATCTAGACGAATGAAGAAACAGAAAACATAAAGCTACTGAGCTCTTCATGTCTACATTCACTTTGGATGGACTGAGCCCATCCAAGTGACTTATTTTTTTAATTTTATTGTATTTGTATGCCTTTCTGTATTTCTGTCTCCCTTATTCACACTTCCTCTCCCGCTGTCACTTTCTCAGTGTGCGTTACATCTGGCATGAACACTTCAAAACCTGCCTCTATCCCCCTCACTGCTCTGCTTTTAAATTCAGCACCATGCTCTTTTATCTGCCTTTAAAGACCGGCTTCAAAAAGGCAGCAAGTTTTCAATTATTATCACTTCATTACTCACACTAAAGCCTTCTATTAACATGAATCCGACAGCTTGTGTGTGTGTGTGTGTGTGTGTGTGTGTAGGTAGGGCTAAATAATACCCAACCCAGATTGGATGGATGGGTGTGATATTTAGGAATGGCAGAACCAGAAAGAAAGATGAAAAAGGTCTCGGGGCAGTGTGGGGGCGAACTTTTCTATTTATTATTATTTTTTTTTAAACAAGTGCCATTCTTAGAAAGGTAGGCCAGAGAGCAGAGTCTAGGGTCTTTGTCATCTGTGGATTCACTTGTTTTCTTTGTGCCGATATTTCTCTGTGTGCGCTTGTCTTGAGGTGCAGTCTTGTCTGTGTGTTTAAACCCTGAACAAAGCAGAATGCCATTGATTTGTGTCGTGTGTTCAACATGAAGCATGGTAGGCGTTCGTAGTCCTTCGTAGAAAGGACTTTGAAGACATGGCTGTGACTCAAGTTTTATTGAGTGTTTCATGTGACTATGAGATTACAGTCACTTGACTCTGGCTGCCTTTGATTAGGGTTTCAAAGCAAGGCTCTCTGGGCAAGTTCTGGCACGTTCTGAGCCGCCATGTCTGGCACATTTTGAGCCTCTGGGATGCATTGCGATAATAAAATGCATACTTGAGCAAAAAGAAATGGGAACAGTGAAATATATAATGGTCCTTTATAATGCTGTGTGCTTTAGTCAAGCAAAATGTTTTTGATAATGTCCTGGACTCGACAGCACACTATACCTTATGCACACTGTACGTTAGTTGTGCATTAAAAACCGAGGTGATGTTTGGCATAATATTTTTACGCTCGGATCAGAATATCCACACTGGTGCAAGGAGGATGAAGAAAGATAGATGGAACAGAATCTGCTGCTGTGTTCGTCTGTTTATAGCAGCTCATTTATCTGAGAGTGATGGCAGCCGGCAGAGATGAGCGATGGCTTGGGTAAGTGAGTAACTTAATGCTCTCATCTGATGAGCCGTCCCTGTGTTAGTCTCTGGCCTGCCGATGGTATTGCGCCCTTACCAGAACTCTGTTTCCTTCCTTACTGGAAACCCCAACCCCCTCTCAGCGTGAGCTGTGTTCCCGCACAAATCTCTGCAGCACCCTGGTGGTCAGATGCAATTCCCCTCATGCTGAACCCGCAGACGGTCCTCTACAGGTGTGTTCAATATCTTCTCAGGTTACACTCCAGCTCTAAATGATTATAAGCCTTCCATCATCTTTTGTGCTCTGCATAAGCGCTTTCCTTCTAATCAACGGAGCCGGTGGGAATGAACAGAATGCTTAGGTGATATATGAAGCGTGGCTCTCATCTGGCAGGTAGTGACTGTATTAGCAGCGATGACCAGGTGGTGCCGCTCCTCCTCATCGCTCTCCCTGGCGGCTAGAGGTGACACTTCATCAGGGAAATTGATTGTGCTCGTTGCACGGCTAATTTATTGATGATCCGCCCCTAGCAGGGATAATGAGTTCATGGGCTTCTGATGGATGTCCGAATGGTCTGTATAGCAGAGCTGGGATTACCACTGCATGCCTATCAGCTGGGACAAGGAATTTGTTTAGATGAGCACCTAATACATTGACATATCAATTAAAGCCTAATCTGAATGAATTTTCCTGTTCACCACTGAGGTTGGGGGTTTGATATGGGCAAATCTGAAAATCATTGTAAAAGGCATAACCAGAAAGGTAAAATAAACAGATATGAGTCAACACTAAGAGAAAGTCTAACTGCTCAGAGTTACAGTAACTAATGCATGATGATACTTTTTCTGAAGAGATAAAGAAAGAGCAAGGTATAAATGGACAAACTAATTAAGAACTAAACACAGAAAAGCAGAACACAATTGGATAACACTTAATCACAGGACAGGGAAGGAGACAGTGCTAGAACAGAAATAATAATAAAAAAAAAAGACAGTGCTCATTGCACACTGCGCTTCTCTGAGATCTGAGAGGGGAAATTTGTGACCGCACTGATTAGAAAGCAAAACTGATTATGTCTTTACACATGGTTCTGTAATTGTCTGCTTGAATAGCTTGATCCTATTCCTTATTACTGCTTGTTTGTTATCTGTCGTATTTGTGTTCTGATGCCACAGGTAAGGGCATTTTTAAGAAAACCTATCCTAGAAAATGAATTAATGGTCCGACTCTCATACTTAAATTTCCTATGTTTCTAATATTAATCTTTTGTGCTTGGACTGTATAAACAGGTTCTAAAATTAAAGTCACATTTACAGGCCGATAAAAGTGAGGCTTGTACCTAAGCACTCATAATAAAGAATCTTCAATATTTAGAAGACTAGCTGTGCTTAAGCTTGCTCTTAAGCGCCACGCCATTCTAATGTTTCTGATGTATTACTTATAGTGGATGGTAATAGCTGTTTTCTTTTTCTTCTCAAATACGGTAAATAAATGTTACTTGGTTAAACAATCGTTGATGTTAGTGATAAATGACCTGACAAAGTAGAAATGAGATCTTCTCCTACTGCCTAATCCTTGGTTTGGAGCATCTTGTAGCTGTTAATGAAGTGATTTGAGAGAGTTAGCTTTAATCAACGAGCCTTTCCTATGTTTCTGGGCTTGTTAATATATTTGACTTGTCTCTATGACGTTGAAGAAATAAAAAATGTATATCTGTTTATCTTCACAAAGGGACATATTCAGAGTTGGCTACTGAAGTTCAAAAGTTATGTCAGTGTTTATGCTGTAGAATGCTTCTCGCATTCAGAGTAGTTCTTGCATTCAAGAGTGTAGTTCCCACCTTCAAAGCTGGCTTTTTTTTTTGGTGAAAGCGAGGTGTCAGTTTTTAAAATATATTCTAGATCACTGCATTTAAACACAAGCAGTAATAGCCTGTGGGGTGCCTGTAGGGAGGATGTGGCTACTAATTGTATGGTTGGCGGTTCGATTCCCGGCCCGCATGACTCCACATGCCGAAGTGTCCTTGGGCAAGACATTGAACCCTAAGTTGCCCCCGATGGCAAGTTAGTTCCTTGCATGGCAGCTGCTACCATTGCTGTGTGTGTGTGTGTGTGTGAATGGGTGAATGAGACACGCTTTGGATAAAAGCGCTATATAAGTGCGCCATTTACCATTTACAAGCACTTGCCTTTAAGGTAAGGGATGGATCAGGGATATAAAATTTAGACTGAAGAAGCGGAGTGTTTTTTTTTCTTAGCTGTTCAATGTAATAAGATGTAATATGAGACGAGACAATTTTGATATATAAAGACATACAATTATATATGATGTGCTAATAAAATTATTTATATAATAATACAATGAAAAGATGACTAGTATTGAAATGAAATAAATATTGAATTGGAGTCTAGTATATTGCCAATACATTGTTACTGTACATGAATAATCCTATTTGGTTAAATTTGAAAAATATCATACAGGAGCCTATGAAATAGCACTTGATTCAGTATGTCTTATTATTTAGCATTTTATTTTTTAATATCTTTTTTTATCAGTTAATTGTGTGCACTTAATGAAGCTACAGGATAGTAGTAATTTATTAGTTCATAAGAAACTAGTATGTAAACACAGTACGTTTACATGGACAACAATAATCTGATATTAACCTGATTAAGACGATACTCTGCTTAAGAAACTACCATGTAAACAGCCATTTTGTATTACCTTAATCCAATTAGTCATACTCGGAGTAAACACAAATAGAGTTAAGACTTGTACAGTATTCCTGTTTTACTCCCATTATTTACGTGTATTATACAGGTGCTGGTCATATAATTAGAATATAATAAAAAGTTGATTTATTTCAATAATTCCATTCAAAAAGTGAAACTAGTATGAAACTAGTATAATGTATACATTCATTACACACAGACTGATATATTTCAAGTGTTCATTCCTTTTAATTTTGATGATTATAACTGACAACTAATGAAACCCCAAAATCAGTATCTCAGAAAACTAGAATATTGTGAAAAGGTTCAATATTGAAGACACCTGGGGCCACACTCTAATCAGCTAATTAACTCAAAACACCTGCAAAGGCTTTAAATGGTCTCTCAGTCTAGTTCTGTAGGCTACACAATCATGGGGAAGACTGCTGACTTGACAGCTGTCCAAAAGACGATCATTGACACCTTGCACAAGGAGGGAAAGACACAAAAGGTCATTGCTAAAGAGGCTGGCTGTTCACAGAGCTCTGTGTCCAAGCACATTAACAGAGAGGCGAAGGGAAGGAAAAGATGTGGTAGAAAAAAGTATACAAGCAATAGGGATAACCGCACCCTGGAGAGGATTGTGAAACAAAACCCATTAAAAAATGTGGGGGAGATTCACAAAGACTGGACTGCTGCTGGAGTCAGTGCTTCAAGAACCACCACACACAGACATATGCAAGACATGGGTTTCAGCTGTCGCATTCCTTGTGTCAAGCCACTCTTGAACAAGACACAGCGTCAGAAGCGTCTCGCCTGGGCTGAAGACAAAAAGGACTAGACTGCTGCTGAGTGGTCCAAAGTTATGTTCTCTGATGAAAGTAAATTTTCATTTCCTTTGGAAATCAAGGTCCCAGAGTCTGGAGGAAGAGTGGAGAGGCGTTCGACGTTCCACAGAATTCACGTTGCTTGAAGTCCAGTGTAAAGTTTCCACAGTCAGTGATGGTTTGGGGTGCCATGTCATCTGCTGGTGTTGGTCCACTGTGTTTATTGAGGTCCAAGGTCAACTCAGCCGTCCACCAGGAAGTTTTAGAGCACTTCATGCTTCCCGCTGCTGACCAACTTTATGGAGATGCAGATTTCATTTTCCAACAGGACTTGGCACCTGCACACAGTGCCAAAGCTACCGGTACTTGGTTTAAGGATCATGGTATCCCTGTTCTTAATTGGCCAGCAAACTCGCCTGACCTTAACCCTATAGATAATCTATGGGGTATTGTGAAGAAGATGCAATATGCCAGACCCAACAATGCAGAAGAGCTGAAGGCCACTGTCAGAGCAACCTGGGCTCTCATAACACCTGAGCAGTGCCCCAGACTGATCGACTCCATGCCACACCGCATTTCTGCAGTAATTCATCACACTATTAATGTCGTGTGGGAGTTTTCGCCACATTGTGCGACAGGACACAATCACACACGGCAGTGCTCAACCGTCTGACGGCAAACAAGAGGGCATGGCTGCGTCCGAAACCGTGTACTTGCCTACTATGTAGTCAGTGAGATACATGTGTTTCAGCTACTATATAGTAGGTATGTAAGTAGTTTGGTACACAGCCCTTCAAGTGGTCGTCTATTAGCATATATAGCATGACAAATAATGAACTGCACTTGAAGCTTTTGAAAAATTAAAAATGAAACACCCAAAACTGTATACGGTACCATAACAAAGACTAACTGTATGTCGATGCGTGAAATTCTGGAGGGAACATCGGACGGCATGGCGCGGTGACGTAATGACTTGTGCCATTAATTTATCTAAGTTCTATAACATGTAAAACAGGTAATAATTTTGTCCATAAAAAATTCAATCTCTGATTGACACTGTCTCCTGGTGAGTTGAAATGAAAGGTTTGGATAATCTATTGTCCTTTAGTACAGTGTGTTATGTGATCCATGCTTTCCTCTCAATCTAAAACCTCTTGCACAGATACATTGACTTGTATATCCTCCTTCCTTCATATAGCTGATTCTTCTCTTTTTATATAAAGTGTATTATCGGACAGAAGCTTTCTGCTCAATGAGGTCACGCAGTAGCAGTGCCCTGGTAAAGGGGATATGTAATCCATTAGAAAAGATAAGAGTTCTCTGTTCACTACATGTCTGTGCTGTGTCAGGCAACTTTGCTTACTCCATTAGAGGATACCTGATATGGGACGTGCCCATTGATGCAGACCCTCCTGATCTGAGAAATGATAGGAACAGTGTACAGTTCAACTGATCTGTATGACCCTTTTACTAAAATAAAGCATTACATTAAGAGAGTTTCTCTCTCTCTGCCCTTTTATCCTCTCTCCTATTAGTCATCTCTAAGTGATTCAAACACATCATTTGTCTTTAGGGTTTAGAAGCGTATGTGTAGGAGAGAAGCTACTGAATTGAGATGTCTCAATGGTATTTTTTTTATACTCTTGTATAGTATTGTATGTTGGACAGTGTCTGGCTATACACAGAGCTTCCTGGTATGACTTTTGTCTTTGTTTTACTAAAATGAATGTGTATGATGAGCAGGGATAAACAAATTCATTAAGAAACATGTGCATAATTATAACGGCCAACGAAAAATTTATCAAAAATCGACTACAATCTACCACAACTGGAAAAAAGTAGGCTATCAGGATCACATGCTGATCATTTTTAAAGAGAGACCAGTACTACTGAAATCAGTAATGCTACTTTAGACGATAAGGGTAATATCATCATTTTAATGTATGATCTGTATCGCTCAGTAAGTTAAACACTGTCTATAACAAACTGTGTCGAGGGTGGATGCAGTTGCGAGTACAGTCCTTTTTTATTAATGAATTCAAATCGATAGACAAACCTGTAGTCGGAAACTGGCGTGACCAAAACAAAGATGATAAATGGGGGGGGGGGCGAACAAGCAAAAAAAAAGTTGCGTGTAAATGTTTGGGTAAGCCAAACTGAACTCTGTCAGATTTGCAAAAGTTTTGGACATGAATAAATACATATTTATGTTAATCATTAAGTGCAAAGCATGTCCCCGATACAGATCTTTTGCATGTACACCCAGAAAATGTCCATCAACGGGTCAAGCTCACAGACGGCCAGAAACACAAAATGACTATTAAGCGATGAAAGAAGAGGCAGAGGTGGAAGTTATTTTGACTCACTTCTATGCCAGTAAAAATATTTAGCAGTGTAACAGCACGTGAAAAGGTCCAAATCTAGAGACAAGGTGAACTGGATGTAAATTTAGTGAGGTGACAAGAAAACAGTGCGAGATGAAAAGATCTACATTATACCCAGGTGATCATGGATACCAAGCACATCATTTAGGACAACTGCTCTTTTAAAATTTGTTTTAAGTGTCTTTAGTTGATAGTTAGTGAAAGTGTTGTACAGCATTAAAAGATGATGTGTTGACGAACAGAGCTGTTTGGAAATCCAGTTTTATCCTGATGTGCACGAAATCTTCTGTCAGCTGAGGCATTTGGTTGCGGCTTATGGATCGGCACAGACAGACTAGCCTGTCCTCCGTCAATACGCCGCTATTTCCTTTGTCATAGTTGAATGACTAGATTTATTTATGGGTTTTTATTGGTTTTTAAGCCCTTGACCTAGTGAACCAGCATTAGGATATGTTTTTTATAGAGACAACAAGACACTTCTATATGTCTCTCTGGATAAGGGCATCTTCTAAATGCTCAAATGTTATTAAAATGAGCAATTTAGACTTGACGTTGTACATGTTTACATTAATTAGTTTTATTAGTGTGTAAAATTACACACAGTCGGAGACATGAGTAGGATGTGAATGTTTGGTAATACATTACAGTAATAATACATGAATAATCATGCACTAATACCCGAGTTAATACTTAGTTAAATATGAACTAATGATAAGGCATAGACTAATCACAAACTAATGAAGTGCTAACCTTAACCACGACCCGAGTCTGATTAATTCATGTGTGAATAACGACTACTTTAAGTATATGGTAGTACATGTTTATTAGTTGATGTATTAATTAACATGTAGGGGTCGCTGTGGCTCAGTCGGTAGAGCGGGTTTTTAACTAATCCACTAATTGTAGGGTGGTTTGAATCCCGGCACGGGTGATCCCTTGCCGAAGTGTACTGTACTTGGGCAAGACACTGAACCCTAAGTTGCCCCCGATGGCAAGCTACCATTGGTGTGTGAATGTGCTCTCATTTGTAAGTCGCTTTGGATAAAAGCGTCTGCTAAATGAATAAATGTAAATGTAGGGGTAAAATAAATCAAACCTGCACTATAGAAAAGAACGGGAATTAAACGTGCAAAATTTCTCTTGTAATCTTATAGCAAAATCTTCTAATGATAATTAATGTGTTTGCAAGTGAGTGGATTTTGTGAGTACACTTTGGTTTTGTGTGTGTGTGTGTGTGTTTTCTTTACGAGAGGTGCGTGTTCAGTCCTCACTCTCCCAAGACCTTTTGAGCATTTGTTGCTTTTCTGAGCTCACCATTTGTAGGAAGTGCAAGTCCATGTGAGGCTTGATGGGTCAGCTGAGGCTGAGTCATAGAAACACAAAACAGACCATTCCATCCAAACCTTTACAACCTTTCACTACAGCCATGTTTCATTTGTGTTGATACTGAGCAATGCACTTCCACTACATTATATTTTATTATATTCATCATTGCATTAAACTTTGTAAGCTATTGTGGTCCAGAAGCTATTTTTTGGGGCAATTTTAAAACCATCAGTGGCTAATACAGTATCTGACTATTCTTTCTTCTTCTTCTTCTTCTTCTTCTTCTTCTTCTTCTTCTTCTTCTTCTTCTTCTTCTTCTTCGTTTTGTGAAGAAAAGAATATTTCTATCTTTTTTCCCCCTGATAATCCACTTTTGCAATGTCCTAAGGCTTCAAGAGAAAATGATGCAGTTTTGTATCTGCTACGTTGAGCAAAAATGATTTAAGTTCTAGGGTCTGGCCTCAGGCTTCAGGTGCATTTATACTGTTGTATTTTAGATGGAACATGTTTCTAATTTAAAAGTAAGTTGTTTTTTTTATTAGGTGACAAACCTTTCCAAAACTTGGATCAGCCTTTATCTAGCAAACACGGCAACAGGATTTTGCAGCACCTTGCACAAGCAATGGAGCACAAACGTATACACACACAAATGTGTGCAACATTGACCTGCAGAGTGGTCGGATGATGAGACCGTGATCTTTGTTTTTGTAAGCATTAAAATCTTTTACCCTTTTACAGCTTAGTGATTTCTGTCTAGTCTCCATCAGTGAATGTTATAGATTCATCCAGATTGTGTTTAGTAACAGCCTTGGCCCCTGACAGCGGCACTCGCTGGTTGAGATGGATGGAGCAGTTAATGATTGCAGCTGAAAACAGTCTGCTTAGCAGCATGCCGATGTCACAGCACACCAGGAGTGTGGCCTAATTAGAGTCTCCACTCTTTTGGATCACCTTCAGCCTCTCTGACCTGTTCATTAATGAGCCAGACTTTTTCTGGTTACCTTTCCTGACTTTTCTCTTCTTAGACTCACTCACTAAGTTTATTATTTCACTCAAGTTTCCTTTATTGAAATAACTGCGTTTTGTCTTGTTTTATTTGTTAGTAAAGAGAATTGGTTGGTTGATTAATATTGATAAAGCAGTACATAGTGGCCAGTTTTTCAGGTAGCCTTACCATAGAGCTGCTTGTTGCAAAATTACTGTAAAAGCGTTCTGTAGTCCATTTATTCACTATTTATTAATGTAAAAGGGCCACCATATGGCCCTTGACCAGATATTTTTGGATGGCGGTTCAATTTCCGAAAAGCCATAACGCAAACATAGTAGTGTTGGGTACAATTACTGGGATGTCACTGTCACGGATAAGAATAGTCCGCTAACCAAAAATATCCAATTAACAGCAGCTCTGTGCCTCGAAACTGACACTCATGATGGGTTGGATAATGATTAACACATATTGGGCATGGAAGAAAAATTACCTATATTCTCAAACTGTACACCTACAAGGTAGACTAACGGAGTAGGTGTGTCTTATTTGCACACAATAAGCCTCACTCATCAATCTTTTTGGATGACGAGTTTCAGAAATGCTGATTTTTCTTCCTACACCCACAAAACTTTGCATAAAAGGCAACGCTTGCTCACCTGAAATAATGAGTAAACGGCAAAAAAAGACATTCTCAGAGGTGGAAGTGGAAGTTACTTTGACTCACGTTTATGCCAATAAAAATATAGATTATTGACATGAAAACGCAGTAAAAGGAGACTGGCAATGCACGCTTGTTGGAAGAGCAGTGGGGCATGTATCAAAAGGAGAAGACCAATGATGGTACACTATAGAGTATATGGCATTTTGCACATTAAGATTACACCAGATTGGTCACTTATCTGTCACTTAGTGCTGGTTCTAATAAAGTGTTTTATAAATGAAGTGTTTATATGGCACACGTAACTGATTTGCGCACTATCAGCATGTCATTTTATACAGCTGCATTTCTTCTTAATTGAATGACTGCACTTATTTTTCTTTATAGATTTGTTTGCTTGCTTTCTTTCTTTTTTATATCTAATATTTATTTAGTTAATGCCATAAATATGAAACAACTGGGTTTCACAAACCTTTCAGAACATTTGTGTGTAATAAAAATAAAAAAATATAAAAGCTTTCTGAACTTAAAAGTGTAATCCATACATGTAAGTGCAGTAACTCGATTTATATGATTTGAAACCGATCAAGCAAAGTTTCCATTGGTTAATTCCTTATGCGTAAATGGACACGAACTGAGTAGAATACAGAATTTCGAGTTTAAATTTAAATCCATTTGTGATTGAGGCCCAATAAGTGCACATTGGGTACCGTGTCAGTGGTGGTCCATTTCCATTGGAGTGAGTGGAACTTTAGGTAGCCTACACTGTAGATGGGTATGTCTACTTAATAAACTAACAACTGAGTCATAAACCCAACAAAATACCGCATACTTCTTAATAAGTGACTCACATGCTTGCAGTGATATTCTCCCCCTCATCTAATCCTATCTTATTCCCTCTCTTCATGTTTCTCAGCCTCTCAGCCTCTCCTCACTGCAACCCCCTCTCCCCTGCTTGCTGGTGTGGATTTGGAAAGGAGCCATTCTATGCTTCTGCACTGATAAGACTCCACTGAGCGCTTTCATATGCATCTGATTATTTCTGAGCTCCGGCTTACAATTTCTGCTGTTTTCTTCTCTCAGCATCTTTGAGGCTCAGCATCTCAAACAGCCTCCAGTGTGGATGAATGCTCTCCTTTTAAGTCTTTAAAATGGTTGAAAAGCAGCCTTTGTTGTTTAGGAAGGTCACTTCTGAAAACTGTGGTTCCAAATTGATGTGGGAATATGGGATGCTTTAGATTCTTTTCTGCTGTCTGTCATCTGTAGAGAGTGAGGGACTATAGTCAGATTTACTCTGTTTTCTGATGTGTAATATACTAATATTAACTCTGAATAACAATGGGAGTGTAAACATTTCAAACATGATTAATTAGGCATCTAAGACAAATAAATAATTACATTGATCTGAACGTTTTTTCTTCTCTCTTGCTTTCTTTTAGAGGCCTTTGACATGGTGTTGCGCTTGGGCCGTAACTCTACTCTCACCCTGCTGAGGGAGGAGTTCCCAGGCTTGGGTAGTGGAGCCAATGGTGCTGCAACTCAACTTTTCCTGGAAATGTCTCTATACATCCTTGGCTCTGATGCCAACGTGAACGACATGGTGACCTCCTTCTTCTCACGCCTCTTCCCTCTTGCCTATCGCCGCCTCTTGGGCAATGGGGCAGCAGCAGGAATCTCAGAGGAGTGCATGCACAGGTTGTGGCGTGAGGTGTTGGCATTCAGCTCTTACCCTAAGCTAATGATGACTCGCCTCTCACGGTCACTGCTGGCCACGCGCCTCTTCCTCCAGGCGCTGAACCTGGGCATCGAGGTGGTGAACACCACCCAGCACCTGAAGGCGGGACGAGAGTGTGGCCGGGCACTGCTCCGCCTCTGGTACTGTCCACTGTGCCAAGGGCTGATGGAGGTGCGACCATGCAAGGCAATGTGCCTTGTAACTATGGGAACCTGTCTTGGGGGGGCAGCTGAGGTGCAGCCACACTGGAGGGCCTACGTGGACGGACTGGGCACTTTGGGAGCTGCCATGAGAGGAGAGCAGGACATTGAGGCGGTGGTGCTCAGGCTGCACATCATCATCCGGATGGCTCTCAGACACATTGTGGGGGCCAAGAGCAAAGTGAATGCACAGGTCAGTTATATACAAACACCATTCTTTCTATAGGTAGTAGGACAGGTATGCATAGGGCAGCTGCCCAGATTCTTCTCAATCATAAACCTTTAATAAAAATCATACTTTTGAATAGAAGTACTGTTTCCGTGCACTTTAGTTTTTCGGAAGTGAGGGCTAATTGCTTTAAAAATGTAAAAAGTTAGATTCATTATAAAAATTGCTTTGGGTGTTATCAGTCTTTGCATGACTAACATACCAATAAAATATCAAAATTTTGGCTATCTAACACGAGACTAGGCTAGTTTGGTGTCGCTAGACAAGGGTAGGCACAATTAAGCCATCATTGTACAGTATGGGTTTAGCTGCTACAGCTGCTACAGTGCCATGCAAAGTATGTTCGCTGTCTTTATGCTCGGCCCATATCATGTTCACGGAACTTGGAACTCGTACAGACATTTACACACCTTGTTTTCCTGCTCAGCATGAGGGGATGTTAGTGTTTCAATTTCAACCCCTCTTACTGATAATAAATTGGCGTATACCCAATTTACCCCCACACTAACTGAAAATGTGTGTCAGCCAACAAGACACAAGACACGTCTTTTTCCTGTAAACCTGTCTGATTGGTCTCGCTTCCGTTCATTGAAGATGAAATACAACACTCCGTTCGCTGAAAATTACAAGACCACTGTCTCCTTTTACTGATGTCCAGTTACGTAGTGACAAACTTCCCCAAGTGGATAATTATACGGGGCTAAGGAAAAAAATCTTCAAGGCTACAGCCTTAAATGCCGAGGCCAGGTTATGCCCCTGGGCAGCTGCAAATCATGTTCCTTATGCTAGCTGTGCTAAGTATGCTAATTTCCTGCTTTTGGTATATCCACGAAATGATCAGCCTATGCCAGCATAATCTCTCTTCTGTTTTTAGTAGAGTCAGGTTTTATACATAGTTATAACTTTCTCCATTATATCGAGCCAAGAAATGACTACGGATTGGTCAAAGGAACGAACTTGCAAACACATTAATGGCCTTTTGGATTTAAGGAATTATGCTGTCTTTTGTTTTAACTTTGTCTGCTGTATACACTGAATCTACAGTGCATATGCAATTACCACACACCGTCATTTTAACGCATTTCCCTGCATTCAACTGCACTTACACTGTTATAAGTGAGGAAATTTCCCATTCCCTTCCCAGTACAAGGAAACATCTCAATTCCTAGCTATGTTAATTGCACGTACACTACAGATGCAGTAGACATAGATTAGGTTTGAAAAGCACTGGATTATTCCATGAACTCGTGAAGCCCCTGAAGAAATGAGTGACCTCTGATTTACACAATTGTCTACACAATCTAATTGACTAGAAACCTTCCCTTTCTGTTTTGTTAACCCATAATCCACATGGTGTGTAATGCTCTAGAACCAAATTGTGTAACTAACTTTTTTGCACTTTTTTGTAGTTACACTAAATTGTAACACTAAACAGCAACGCTGTATCCAGCAATTTCCAGAAAGCAGTGCCTGCATCTCCTCTCCCTGCCCAGCGGTGACTCTATCAGTGGGGCAGAAGAAGAGCAATAACACACTCCAGTTGCTCTTGTGTGTTTGAGGGCAAATGCTTTTGAAATATTGAAAAAGTGCTAAGCTTGCTCTGTATCCAGTCTCTGCATGGTGTCCATCACATGCATGCATGCACACACACACACACACACACACACACATATATACTATATATATA
>JAFFST010055649.1:76745-93573 GCA_022414735.1 Noturus placidus
CCCCCCCCCCCCTCTTTGCCAGTATCAGCCATAGGAGGATGTCCTCCAGGAGAGTTTTTAATTTTTAAATTTTTTTATTTTTGGTATGGGGTATCGAGTACTTTTTGGTGGTATCGGTACCGACTACTAGATTTTTGGTATCATGACATCTCTATTGAAAGCCAAGATCAGCTGATTAAAGAGGTGGAATCAGGTGTGGCTTCTGCTTGGTTGGAATGAAAACCTGCACCCACACCGGCCCTTTGCGGATAAGATTGGACACCCCTGGTTTACAAGTATTTGTTTGTGCCCTATATATGTAAAGTATGCTTTGGATAAATTTAACTGTACTTTGGAAAGTGTGTACTTAGTCCAGGTTATGACGGATGCATGTGCAAGAGCGTTATTATAGGTGAAATAGGCAGACAAATCCAAAACGTGAGACATGGGCATGGTTAAGCAGGTAAAAGGTCAGGCGATCGGCAAATGGACATAAACGAGGTGAGGTAAAACGAGAAACTAGAAAAGAAAACAAAACCATGAAAGGAAACACGATGAACAAAGGTGATGACACTCAATACTTCGCAACGCATACAGACACACGAGGGGTCTAACAAACGTAATCAGGGTTGAATGCAAAACAACTGAGACTAATGATGACACATAAGGGAACAACCAATGACAATACAGAGACAGGACAGAAATCATAACAAATGCACGTGTCAAAATGAACAAAGTCAACGTCCCTGAGCCAATGTCTCTGAGCTTCCGAGAGCGCTGCGAGCTCCAGCACTTTGCACGAGGGGATATTGTGACAGTTTTACTTTATTTCAGCTCCATGTTAAAGTGTGAAATGTCAGCAGCAACCCACTTGCTGCAACAGCATTTTTTATTTCATCTATAAGGTGGTGTGAAACTGGGATGTCAGACTCCAGACTTTAAAGGGCACATGCTGCACGTTTTAGGGCTTTTCCTGCTTTAAAACATCTGATTCAACACATCAGGTAATTATCAGGCTCACCATGAGTTGAAGTGGGTGTGATGAAGCAACGTTTAGTAATGAAGCAACAAAGTTTATTTTCGACCGTAAACACTCTAATCTGATCCAGTTGATAGAGACGTTAGTGATGTGAAAAACTAAATTAACATGGGAATGGTTGGTATGATTTTGAATTACAGGGAAGATGGAGACAAAAATATCATTCATTCATCTTACTGCTTTATCTTGGTTACAATGGAGCCCGAGCCTGTACTCGGAACACTGGGCACAAATAACAAAGGGACACAGGGCACCACACACACACACACGCACACGGAGTATAACACAGTTTTGCTATCTGTTTAGTGTTCCAAATATCCGTATCTGTATTCAGATTTAAACACATCATGGATGTGGTCTATAAACCTTATCACAATAGAAAACACTTAAAAAGCCAGTACTGTCCACACGGTCTCTGAATTCTGCTCTCAGCTACTACACATGCGCCCATGTATTTAACCTTGCTGGTTTTGTTTGTGCCTCCTTGCAATATTCAATATTCTACTGGATATAATTGGCCTTATTTCCCAAAATATAAACAAACTAGTAGCCTAATTTAAACATTGGGTAGCTACTAAGAGTGCTGTAGATGCAACACAAAGCACAGTGACGGTCTTTTTTTCATTATGAAAGTAAAAACCTCCTGCTTGAGTGACTTCTTTTTTTTGATCCCAGTCCTGATGCACACCTTTAGTCTCAACCAGATGCACTGTGAACCTTTCTGGTAAGCTTTCTAATAAAAACATACTAATAGTGCACCTCCTACTTCAAAGTCAAATTCGGAGTCAATTTATTGTAATTTTTAGCATGGCAATAGAATTCTTTCAGGAGACTACTGTGCAACATGCAGTAGACATAGACATTGATGAGGACTAAAAATGTAAATATGGACAATAAATACAGACTATAATACCACGAGGTACACAGAATCAAACAAAATTGAACAAGTCACATAAATATTGAATATATAAAAAAATATATATATGCTTGTATTCTTATTAATAGCTGTTTTAAAAAACACATACACATCGAACTATCGATCGATCGACATATCACTCTCTCGCTATAATACTGTATATACACACATCGATTGATAGATAGATCTCTCTCACTATATATATATATATATATATATATATATATATATATATATATATACACACACACACACACATCTATTTATCGATAGATCAATGTGTGTATATATATTTATAGCGAGAGAGAGAGATCTTTCTATCTATCTATCAATCTATCTATCTATCATACACTCATTCATATCTAGGGTAATTTAGAGTAGCTAATCAACCTACCAGCATGTCTTTGGGGATGTTTCAGGAAACCAGAGAACTAAGAGGGACGGTTTATAAGGCATTTATAAAGATATTGGCTTAACAAGAGACAATACTTTATATTGTCATGCAGAATATATCAGTAACATGCTTCAGATTTGATGCATATGTCAAATGAAACAACTTATCTGTAGGTACCCATGCAGGCCAATAAAAGCTGAACATGTTTTTCATAGGTAAATCTTCACAACACAAAACACCAAGGCTCAGTATGTGCAGAACACACATTGTAAAGAACCCACCACCCCCACTCCCAGGTGCCGCAGTGTAATTCGGACACCGCTAGCCACCCATATTTAACCTACTTGCACAACACCAAAGTGACTCCCAATCCTGGTCTTATAGACTTCAAACTCAGCATCATTTTGCATTTGTTCTGCTTTGACACACCTGACTCAACTAATTAGAATCAGGTTTGTGAGATTATTGGAGACACTGAATTGTCCATGGTGCTAGAAGGACAGAAATTAATAACTGGCCAACATGCATGGTACATCTGTTATTTCACCTTATTCATTCTTTTATATATAATATAGTGCACTAGTTTGAATGTTTTACCGTGACATAGCCTTCAGTGTCAAATAACGTTTTTTTGTTTTGTAATTGTACTATAATGATGTTTATAAAAGGTCAACAGAACCATCAGTGTGATTCCATGTCATTTGTTTGTTAGTCTGTTAGTTTGCTTAATCACATTTTATTGGGTACCAGCTGCTATTTAGCAAAATTTTCCTGCTTCTGTTTGAACACCTGACTCTGAACATAGGGATATTGAGGTGACAATTGATGAAGTCCTGCAAGTTTACTGCAGGAGAAGAAAAAGAATGGCAGATCTGTTGTTGTTTTTTTACAAGATAAAAAAAAGTCTTATTTTAGTTATTTTTGAATGTCAAGATTGGTTGTTGGTAAGGGGGCATGGTGGCTCAGTGGTTAACATGCTTGACTCGCTCCTCCAGGGTTGGGGGTTCGATTCCCACCCGTGTGCACAGAGTTTGCATGTTCTCCCCTTGCTTTTGGGGGTTTCCTCCCAAATCCAAAGATGTGTTGTAGGCTGATTGGCATCTCTAAATTGTCTGAAGTGTGTGAATGGGTGTGCAAGTGTATTGTGCTATTTGATTTGCTATGGATGGCATCCAGGGTGTCCCCAACCTTGTGCCTCAAGTCCCCGGGGATGGGTTTCCATGCTCCTGCCACCCTGTGTAGGATCAATGTTACAGAAAATGGATGGTGGCATAATGTACCTTCAATGATGGATAAATTTATTCCATCACTGCTTCTACTGTCCAGCATCCACCCAAAATACACACTTTATCAATATAATTGTTCAGATAACACCATGATTTAGCTTAAGTATATTTCCTCATCCCTCAATAAAATCGATTCTTGGCTACGCCACTAATAGCTCATGAAAATCCCACAATTCACTACAATAGGTTAGTGTTTAAAAAAGGTACCACAGACAAAACATAATACCTAAATACACTTATTGTAGGGAATAAGGAGTAGGGCATCAATGTGGACACAAGGTGAATAGCACTGGCATCAGAGTAGAGTGCAGTTTCATATTGCAATGTCCTTGCCCTTGACTGTGATATAGTATAGAAATGTAATGCAGACCTACTATTAAAAGAATCTAAGTGCACGTGTATGTGTGTATCTGTGGTTTAGAGAGTTTTGAGTATAACGAAGTGAACTGCCCTCTATTGATTATAGTGTGCAACCAGAGGAGTGATCCATGATCTATATTTAGATGGTGTAAGACTAAGTGAGCCCACCCAAGCAAACCAATATTTCGGAAAGCAGTCTGAAACTGTTGGTCTTAATCAGTCCAAAAGAAAGAACTACTTTTTTCTTGCTTGTGAGAAAGAAGTACTAACCATCTTTCAGAGTGATTATGCGCTCTTAGTTTACCTCATCCTACTTAAACAATGCCATATCGCATCTAAAGTGAGATGACAACCCCACTCATCAAATCTTTATTCTTGCCATGATTTTCATTTTTCTCTATTACATCTGTGTTTGAGAAACAGGGACAAAGAGAGGATGCATGATTTATGAAGCACTATTTTTACCAGTTACTGAGCAGAAGTAGGAAGCTAATGATGATGAGAAAATGAGAGAGGGACATAAATTGAGGGCACGAGAGAGATTTAGGGGGGGAAACAGTTTTTAAAGGATTGGGGAGAGTGATTTCGAGAACATGACTGGCTGTTGAGGAGTTTGATGTGTGTATGTCTCAGGGGGGAAGAAAGTAGGGATACACATGCTAGAGTGTTCATGGGAATTGGAAGGAGATGGATGTGGTTGTTTGCAGTAAGGAGACTGGCTGCTCTCTGGTTATCCACTTGGCATCATAGAGGAGAAAAATACATCTGTCCAGCACACACTTTGGGTATCCACTATTATTCACTCTTCAGTGGACCAATATGACAGAATTCTCCTGCATTTGAAGATGCCAGAAAGGTTTAATGTGGGCATAAGGGGAACAGGTTGATGGCTGCATCGTTGACTTCAGTCAAGCAGACTGTTCTTTTGAGTTCATTTATAACTTATATTCAAGGCAAACTTTTATACTGCGTTCAATAATTTATGCATGACTAAGGCAAGGAATATTTTATTCAATTGTTTTGTAACTTAATCTACTTACTATATTCCCTGCATCGGTAGTGTCAATATAATTACATCACATGTTTTCCTGGACCGAAACAATATCGGAAAACTAAAATAGTCAATATTCATGTTTAATGGAAGTCTAAGGGCAGTTGTTGAACTTGTTTGTAACATACACATATACACTCACCGTCCACTTTAAAAGGAACTCTGCTCATTTATGAAGTTATCCAATCAGCCAATCATGTGGCAGCAGCACAATGGATCAAATCATGCAGATACAGGTCAAGAGCTTCAGTTAATGTTCACATCAAACACCAGAATGGGGAAAAATTGTGATCTATGTGACTTCAACTGTGCTATGGTTGTTGCTGCCAGATGGGCTGGTTTGAATATTTCACAAACTGCTGATCTCCTGGGACTTTCTCACTGTTCTTATGTATTTCCTCATGTAAAGTGGTGCTTGAAAGTTTGTGAATTTAGAATGTAGTATTTTCTGTGTTTCTGCATAAATATGACCTAAACCATCATATTTTTAATTCTGAAAGTAGATAAAGAGCACCCAATTAAACAAATGAGACAAAAATGTTATATTTGGTCATTTATTTGTTAAGGAAAATGATCCAATTTACCATATCTGTGAGTGGCAAAAGTATGCGAACCTCTAGGATTAGCAGTTAATTTAAAGGGGAAAAAAAAGAGTCAGGTGTTTTGAATCAATGGGATGACAATCAGGTGTGAGTGAGCACCCTGTTTTATTTAAAGAATACTGATCTAACACAGTCTTACAAAACCACCTCTAAAGAGTTTGGACTCCACCAATCCACGGTCAGACAGATTGTGTACAAATGGAGGAAATTCAAGACAATTGTTACCCTCCCAAGGAGTGGTCGACTGACGATCACCACAAGATCATGAGGCGGCTGTGGCTCAGGTGGTAGAGCGGGTTGTCCACTAATCCACTAATCGTAGGGTTGGTGGTTCGTGACTCCACATGCCGAAGTGTCCTTGGGCAAGACACTGAACCCCAAGTTGCTCCCGATGGCAAGTTAGCACCTTGCATGGCAGCTCTGCTACCATTGGTGTGTGAGTGTGTGTGTGAATGGGTGAATGAGACACAGTGTAAAGCACTTGGATAAAAGCGCTGTAAAAGTGCGCCATTTACCATTTAAGAACAAGCCGTGTAATAGTCCATGGCCTCTCACATTAGCTAGAGATAATGTTCATGAGTCCAGCATCAGGAGAACACTGAACAACAATGGTGTGCATGGCAGGGCTGCAAGGAGAAAGCCACTGCTCTCCAAAAAAACAACACTGTCCTTCTGCAGTTTGCTAAAGGTCACATGGACAAACCAGAAGGCGGATGGATGAAAAATATTTTGGTTTAGATGAGAAGCATTATGCCCGATGCTCCCTGGGATAGGCTCCAGGTTTCCCCGTGACTCTGAAAAGGAGTAAGCGGTTGAAGATGGATGGATGGATGGATGGATGGATGGAGAAGCATTATGTTTGGAGAAAGGAAAACACTGCATTCCAGCATAAGATCTTTATCATATCTGTGAAACATGGTGGTGATAGACTCATGGTTTTAGCCTGTTTTGCTGCACCTGGGCCAGAACAACTTGCAGTCATTGATGGAAGAATAAATTGTGAATTATACCAGTGAATTCTAAATGTCAGGAAATCTGTCTGTGAACTGAATCCCAAGAGAAAGTGGGTCATGCAGCAAGACAACAACTCTAACCACACAAGTCGTTCTACCAAAAGAATGGTTAAAGAAGAATAAAGTTAATGTTTTGGAATGGTCAAGTCAAAGTCCTGACCTTAATCCAATAGAAATGCTGTGGAAAGACCTGAAACAAGCAGTTCATGTGATGAAACCCACCACATCCCAGCATTGAAGCTGTTCTGTACTGAGGAATGGGATAAAATACCTCCAAGCCGAAGTGCAGGACTGATCAACAGAAATGTTTAGCTGCAGTTATTGCTGCAAAAGGGAGTCACACCAGATACTGAAAACAAATCTTTGACATACTTTTATGCCACTTACAAATATGTAATATTGGAACATTTTCCTCAATAACTATATGACCAAGTATAATATTTTTTATATTTTTAATTTGGTTCTCTTTGTCTACTTTGAGGACTGATGTTTTAAGTCATATCTATGCAGAAATATAGAAAATTCTAAAGGATTCACAAACATTCAAGCACCACTGTATAAAGAATAAATTGCACAGATATAGATCTTAATTTACAAGTACCTTTTGATGAATTAATGAATGGTTTTAAATTCATTTATAAATTTTTATTAAGTGTTTTATCCCGATAGTGCTGAATCTGGAGCCTATCCAGGCAATGCGAGCCAGGAATACACCCTGGATGATATGCCAGTCCTTTGCAGGGCACCATGCACACACACATTCATACATTTATTCACACCTAGGAGGAATTACTCATAGATAATCTTCTGACCAGCATTTTTTCGAGGAGAGTGGGTAACCTGGAGAACCCAGAGGAAACTCACATGGACATTTTGAAACATTCCTCAACGTGTTCTGTAAAAATGTTTTGCATTATCGTCTCTCCAATGATTGCACATAGACTTTCATTATGAAGTGATGAATTTATTTAAAAGAATATTTTTAAAAACACATTTACGTGAAATGCCGTAGCGGTCCTGCTGACTTTATATTATTTTTTCAGTGCTGGGGAAACAAAGCAAAATTGTCCATAGTAAGTAATCAGACATACCTACAGCTACAGTAGGAAGAGATTAAGTTGAAAAACATTGGAGTATTCGTTTAAGTGTTTTGCTGTTTACCACACATGACTGGAAGTTAAGAAAATTTCCAGCATGTACTATATGCATATAACAACCATTCAGGCGTGTGTGACACAGTGCGTGAGGGAGCACAAGACAGGGGTTAATGCCTGGCCTCACTCTCCTATTTTCCTCCACTCTCCGGGTGTGTGAGGTACAGATGAAAGATGGTAGATATTTCAGAACCCTCACTGACACGGCTCGTATCTCCTCGGCGGTCTTAACCACTAGCATGACTGCCACGTCTCCATGTTACTAATACTCTACTAATGAGAGAAACAATCTCACCCACACACTCCCCTGTGCCACAGGTCCCCTGAGTCTCACACGTGCAGCTGCCGAACTCCGAGGAAAAGCACAAGCCCCACATTAATCAAGGCCTGGGGCGGGAAAGGCCGCTCTGCGCACACGAAATTACACGAGGAGAGGCTGGCCACTAATGATTTCCCCAGAGCAAGCAAGAGGAAGAGCATTAGAAGAAGAGAATGTGTCATGGTTGTGAATTAGTGTGAGTGTGTGTGTTTGGGAGAGCGGTGCAAAAGAGCATGTGTAGTGTGTGTGTGTGTGCATTGTGTGAGGGATGTTGTAGAGGGAATCTGGCCTTACACTAATATGTTGCATCAGGATTTAATGTAAATCTGAATTTAAATGTGTTATGAATAGTGTGATCACCTCTTCTCTCTTCCTCTCTCTACATGTGCTTCAGGAAAATTCTAGTCTCCTGTGGGTTTGCCTGGTAGAAAGGAGTTTCTATTGATCTACATTCATGGTAATATCACAGAGCTCAAAATGTGTTTAGTGTTTGTTTTGGGCTGTAGACACGCTTGAGTAGGTCTAGTAAATATTCAAGTATTGGTATGTGTAATATATAGTTTATACCACAGCACTGATGAATTCTGAAGCACCTCCGGGGTTGGGGGTTTGAGTCCCACCTGTGCCCTGTGTGAGCGGAGTTTTCATGTCCTTCCTGTGCTTCGGTGGTTTCCTCCCGCGGTCCAAAGACATGCTTTGTAGGCTGATTGACATCTCTAAATTGTCTGTTGTGTGACTTTGCCCTGCGACGGGTTGGCACTCCATCTAGGGTGTCGCCCAGCTTGTACCCCGGGTTCCCTTGGATAGGCTCCAGGTTCCCCCGCGACCCTGTGGTACAGAAAGCTGTACAGAAAATGGATGGTCAGAGTTAGCAAGTTGAGGTTCTTTAAAAGGAATAAAACACCTTTGTTAATTAATTTCTTATAACGGCACATCCCAAAGGGTTTTTTTCCTTGCTTGATTTAATGATTCCAACTAGCTATACTACAGGATGCCACATAAATGCTATGATGTGCTAAACAACATAAACAACGCAATGGGATTTAAAGGACTACTCGTGTGTTTCGTAGTGTAATCATAGGACATCATTCAACATGTCCTGTGCTGAGCAAGGAACAGAAATCCCATTTCTTAAAACATATTTATAATGGAAGCTTAAAGCGCACCTATTATGGCTTTGAAACGGGCCAAATTTTGTTTCAGAGGTCTCATACAATAGATTTACATGCATCCAAGGTCAAAAAACACCTTAATGTGCCGATAATTTATACTGCAGCATTCTATCCAGCCTGTTCCATCCAGGCGTAATCAGAGTCGTGCAACTATGTCACTAATATGTAACCACAAGCTTAATGTACACTAGAAATACATGAATGCATATGAATACAATTTAATATAATTACCGTACCCCGCCTTGTGCCAAATGCCCCCGGGATAGGCTCCAGGTTCCCCGTGACCCTGAAAAGGAGTAAGCGGTAGAAGATGGATGGATACAGAAATGTGTATTGATGAAATACAGCAAATTTTCTTTTAGACTTCCACTTCCATTATACGCGAGTTTCACTAAGCATTTTCTGTTGTTTTTTCCCCTCAAAATGATGGAAAATATGTTGAAATAGTTGTTGTTTGTACATGCACCTATGCTACAGATGTGCTAGGTAGAGATTAGGTTGGACTGTGCTGTCCCATGCAGTATCTCTTACAGGTGTGTTTTCATTCTTACACATTCTGATTTTCACAACTGCTCTCCCTGTGTGTGTGTGTGTGTGTGTGTGTGTGTGTGTGTGTGTGTGTTCTCTCCCCCACCTTTTATGTCTGCATTGCTTGATCCCATTGGTATTCTGCATGTGGTGTACTGCACATATTCACTTATAGCCAGCCGAGCACAATTAGCTGCTAACATTACATCGCAGAATTCAGTCCAGAATTAAGAATTAAGTTCCTGAACCCCCTGGGAAATTATTCCAGCAGCAATTCATTAAAGCACAAGCTAAACAGTAGCATGCATTTGCATTTTTATTGCACCTGAATACAATAGACACTTTCTATTATCATTTTTGCGCACAGAAGGGCAGCTGTGTTTAATATGATGATGTTGTCCCATATAAAAACAATGGCATTTATCAGAGAGAACAAGGGGCTGCGCAGGATGATGATTAGTGAAAGAACAAGGTGCAAGTGGCTGACTAGTTTGACAGTGGTGTAGCTTTGTTATGTAAATCCTATTGTCACACGTCGCCCGAATAAACAAACCAGAGAAGAAGGCTGTACAGCGAGCCAAGTGATTAGCTGAGTCAGGGGAACAAAGTTTCAGGGCGTTCTGGTTCATTAGTGTCTTCCCTCTTGCCCTGTATTCCAGAACTGTTTTCAACCATGCACTTGTACACTTGGAAGGCCCTTAAGATGCAAGCGGGAATTCCCCCAAGAGAAACTGCAAGTTGACAAGGACAATTTAAAAAGGGTTTTTTCTTTTGTTACAGAGCCTTATCTCTGAATGAAATGCTTAGGCCCTGTTCCAAGCATAATGTATTAAATAGCACAGTATGTCACCAGAGGTTTAGTCTTTTGGACATATTTTTTTAGTGTGCTAGTAAACAGCTATGCATGTAGACCTAAATACTCTCTGTTTGTTTTTCAGGTGAGCAGCATGTGTTTACATACCCCCCAGCGCAAGGCTCGTGCAGTGACATCACCGGTGGAGCGGGCTCTAGTCATTCAACCCGTCAATTTTGATCCTGATGAGACCCTTTCTGGACAACGCAGGTAATGGATGAATGAATGGGTGTGTTTTCAGTACAAATGTGTGTAATATAGTAGTGCAGGGGTGTTGTAGTGCACAGGTTTGTGGTATTTTCTGTTCTAACTCTATTCAAGGCATGGTAATGAACTGGTAATGGTAATGACCATATTCACAAAAAAAACCTATTTTTGTCACTAAGACCTCTCCTAAGTTGCATAAAATGTTCCTAGCCAGTAACTGGCCCTTCTCCATCATAGCTGCCTAATAATCCCCATCTCTGAATTGGCTAATTCACTCTCTTCTCCACTCCACTAATAGCTGGTGTGTAGTGTTTAGCATCCAGGTGGATGATGCACACTAGTGGTGGTTGAGGAGACCCCACTCCCCCACCCCAATACTATGTAAAGCACTTTGAGTTTCTAGAAAAAAAGTGCTATATAAATGTAACTGTAAAGTTTGTTTTTAAAAACCTATTCACAGGTGTAGAAAGGATCTTTTACTAGTTGTAAACTAATGATTTCAATTACAATTCAGATTACCATAGCAACATAAAAATGTTGCTCATGTTATTCAATACTTTTCAGATTGTTTTGATTTTTCACACGCGATTGATTTTGCCTACAATTCTAGTGTCAATCTGACCTGGCCAATTTTGCTCTCCTGACTCCCAGCCACGGATGGCTGTTGCAGCATTCAATCTCAGTCTTTAGAGAATAGGGTGAACGCTTTTTGGTTGCCCAATGCGAATTCAAATTTTTTTTTCCTCTAAAAAAACAAAACTGCAATGCGATGAAAATGTTGTTGCATAGTTGATATTCTTAATTGTTTTAGATCTTCTAACAAAATTTTAAATTAGACAAATACAACCTGAGTGAACGCAAAATACTGCTTATCATAAACAGGGTCATGGGGAGCCTGGGGCCTATCCCAGGAGCTCAGGGTGTGGGACACCGTGGATGGGGTGCCAACCTAACGCAGGGTACAATAACATGTTAGGGACAATTTGGAAATGCCATTCAGCCTACAGCATGTGTCCTTGGGCTGGGTGGGGTAGCTGGAGTGTCTGGAGAAGGCCCCTGAAGCTCCTCGCATACAGGGTGGAGGTGGGATGCAAACCCCCAACCTCAGAGGTGTGAGGAAAACCTGATAATCGTTAAGCCACTGTCCCGTCTCCCCCCTTGCAAAACAAGTCTTTTATTGAACAAAACACATATTTTATTGAACAAAGACTGTTATCCAACACCAACAGGCCCTAAAGTAATTGCCCCCTTAGTTACTCAATCAACCAATTAACCAAATGTAATTGATGATTGTGTTCAATTAAACTAGACACACTCTGATGAATTCAGGCCTGTTTAATCTCAACATGACTTGAATAGAACCTTTCCAGCAACATTAAAATGTCTCATCGAGCAGCACAGTATGCCGTGATCAAAAGACATTCTGGAAGAGATGAGAAATAAAGTTATTGAAATATATTAGCCTGGAAATGGTTACAAAGCCATTTCTGAGGTTCTGGGACCACAACGAACCGCAGTGAGAGCCATTATCTCCAAATGGAGAAAACTTGGAACAGTGGTGAATCTTCCCAGAAGTGGCTAGCCTACCAAGAATGTAGCGTTCATGATTTCATTTAGAAAATGACTGGGCAAAAATAGTATCCATGGAAGAGTTGCAAGGCAAAAATCACTGCTGACTAAGAGAAACATAAAGGCTTGACTCATGTTTGCTGAAAAAGTACTTTCATGACCCCCAAACTTTTGAGATGATGTCTGTGGTCTGAGGAGTTGAAAGTGGAACTTTTTAAAAGTCATTTGTCCCATTGCGTCTGGCATAAAGCTAACACAGCATTCCACAATAAAAACATCATACTAACGACATATTGATGGTAGTGTGATGGTGTGGGAAAGCTTTGCTGCTTCAGAGCCTGGACCATGAATGCCAACATGTACTGTGACATACTGAAGCAGAGCATGATCAGTATCTATTATTCCAGCATGATAACGACCCCAGACACACCTCCAAGATGACCACTGCCTTGCTAATGAAGCTGAGGGTGAAGGTGATGGACTGGCCAAGCATGTCTCCAGACCTAAGCCCTATTGAGTATCTGTGGGGCATCCTCAAACAAAGATGGAGGAGCACAATATCTCGAACATCCACCAGCTCCATGATGTCGTCATGGAGGAGTGGAAGAGGACTCCAGTGGCAACCTGTGAAGCGCTGGTGAACTCCATGCCCAAGAGGGTTAAGGCAGTGCTGGAAAATAATGGTGGCCCCACAAAATATTGACACTTTGGGCCCAATTTGGACATTTTCACTTAGGCTTGTACTCGCTTTTGTTGCCAGTGGTTTAGACATTAATGGCTGTGTGTTGAATTATTTTGAGGAGACAGCAAATTTACACTGTTACACAAGCTGTACACTCACTACTTTACATTGTAGCAAAGTTTCATTTCTTCAGTGTTGTCACATGAAAATATATAATCAAATATTTACAAAATGTGAGGGGTGTACTTTTGTGAGATACTGTGTATAAATATGAACTAATGAGTTAAAGCATGGACTAATCACAAACTAATAAAGAGTTAACCTTAACGACAATGCATTCTTATGTATATAAGTCTTATATATATATATATATATATATATATATATATATATACACACACACACATATATATATATATATATATATATATAATTAATTAGAAGATGGTAGTGACTTGACTTGATTTTGAAGATGGTATTAAATTTAATGTTCATGAACTTAGAATATTAATTTAAACATCCTTCTTAATTAAAATGGGATTTTCTGTACCATTAAGTAACCTGGGCTTTGCAGCTGGTGAATATCTAAACAAAGGATGGTTAGACTGTACACAATTATACATAAGTGCTTGACTCCTTGAGATAGGTGTAGTATGTTACACTCTTGGATTCCTCATTGTTCCACTTTTGGGGGGCAGTAAGTCAAATGTGTATCTAATGGCTGAATAATGATTAGAGCTTCTCATGGTGCATTTGTGCCTTTTTGTACAACTCCTGAAGATCCACTGCTGTCTCTTAGAGCGGCAGCCTTGAAAGCTGGCTGGCATGCTGTAATAGATAGCTCTCCAGCATAGCACTCCACACACACTTGCAGTGCGCTCTCAGCAACTATAATGTTCAGAGCTGTCCTCTGACTCTGCCCTTAACCTTCACCTAGCTGTCCAGAGGGCTTGAATTCAGCTCAGATTGGACTCTCCTCTTAATGATGGTCTGTGTGTGTGTGTGTGTGTGTGTGTGTGTGTGTGTGTGTGTGTGTCTGTCTGTCTCTTTGTGGGAAGTATATAATTAAACAATTCCAACACTGTAAGGATAGTCATTTAGTTTAGTAGTATTCTTACGCAATATACTCAAAATTCTATTGAATAAAGTAAATAAGTGAATATTTCATTTTGTTTACAGACCTAAGGGTTATTCTATATGTATTGCAGTTATGAAAGTGGGATGTGTGTGTGTGTGTGTGTGAGAGGTGATGCTGACAGAGAGGCACTCATTAACACTGGCTTTGTCTCCTGCCGTGACAGTGACATTGAGCTGCCTTCTGCCTTCTCCATCTTGCATGCTTCCTCCCTCCCTCTTGCTGATGAACAGATGAGTGAGCCTGGACCAGCACAGCAGGCAGTGCTGTCTGATCCTCAAAGTCCATTTACCATCAAAACACAACTCAACTTATTCTGACTGGAAACACAAGGAAATGGAGATCTGGTTTCACAGGCTCCCCTCCCCCTTCGTTTCCTTTGCTTCCTTTTTATTCTTTTCTTTTTGCTGTCATTTTAATTTTCACAACTAGTTCATGTTCCTGTTTAAACCATCACTTTTTGTTATCATATTTCTGCTCTTTTTTTTATTTATTTGTATTTTCAGAGAGTTTATCCAGAGTCTGAGGGGCTTCAGTTTCTTCTATGCTAATCTTGGGGAGACTCTGTGCAGCCGGGAGCCAGCGGCACTCAACGGCTCCCTCTGCTGGAACGGGCAGGAGATGACAGACAAGTGAGTAAACAACAGCAGTGCCACAGTACATATGGACTCTATACGAACACACTATTCATTTTAGTTTAGTACAATTCTTCAAGGTATCATATACATTTCCCTGCATCATTTCATCACATGTAGCACTATAAACTACAGAGTAAGATGTTGTGCATTTATCCTCCCACATTTCATCCTAGGATACTGATGTTCTATAATCTCCCAAATAAACATATTATATGCTCCTGTTTGTAAAGTAATACTGAGGTATGGGTTGTATGGGAGCCAGTTGACTTTAGTTGTGCTGTGTGCCTGAGGCAAAGAGAGTGGAGGTAGGTGAGCTGAAGGTTGTGTTTGTCGAGAAGTGATGAGCTCTGCACAGTCCATCCCTCGCTTGACAGGCTTTGGGGTGTAAATCTTGACTCAGGCTGCGTGAAGGGTTATTAATGTCATCGAAGCTGTTGTTTCTGTCCGGTTGCTTAATTGCGCCTTCGATTGCATTCACCGCCTCTGCCTGGCTCTCCACTCACCCAGTGGAACCCAATTTGGAGTTTGCCATATTTCACTTTGCCTTGTGTCTCTGCACCTCCACCTTCCATAGCTTTGTCTCAGTTTCGATATGAGCCAGGATAACATGGGCCTCCTTGCAATGCATGTGCATCTGTGCCATTAAAATTGAGCTTTGTGTATAACTCTATCTGCGTTCATTACAGTCATTATAACTTTAACAATTTGCTTGGAATCTCTATTTATTGTTCTGTGACTGTCTACATCCTCATGTTGGTGTCATGCTGCTGTAGTGGCTGGTGGACGTCGTATCTACGTCACTGTTGTATTATTTGTGTGTGTTTTTCATTATGCCGCTAAGCTGCTCACTCAGGTGCGTCAGATCTGAGATCTGACAGTGAGGAGATTAGAAAGGCGCAGCAGAGCTCAATCACTGTCGGCTAAAGAGCAGCAAGCCTTCAGAGCAGCCAGACAATGTCAGTGGTCACTGTCCTACTGTCCCGAGATAATTAGAACCAGACACAGGGAGAGACAAATAATTTACAGCTGTAGGAGAGAATATGCAGATGCATGGAAATGACATCTGTGATGAGATTATAATTTGCTAGAAATAGAGTCAGCTTCATTATTGGTACTTTCCATTTGAACAGTCAGAGGTAATAAGTTTATTCGATAATTAAGGCTTACAAAAAACAGTTCTTGCATCTCTTTCTGGAAAACACTCTCTTATAGGGTTCTACTTAAAACGTTTAAAGTTCCTGTGAAGTGCCTTGAAACAGAAGCGTTATTTGATGTGTTGATGTAGTTTCCACTGAAATAGGAAGTCAAGGTAGGACATTTTGACTGGTTCCTCCCCTTTTTAAATAGCCAAAATTGTTTAGTTTATCTCACAGCCCGGGCTTGACACAAAGTCGTGAGCTGGCACAAATACCTCTTTCTTCATCGTGAATTAATTCAAGGCATTTCCTTCTTATTAAATGTATGATTGGAAAACTGAATAAAACGCTCATGCTCAAACAGCCAAAGACACCCATGGTTGCTGATATTTCTCTCACTATATGGCAATTTCAGCAAAGTGATTTTTATAACATTATGGGCGGGACACTTCAGATTCCAGAGAGCATTTGATTGGACAGAAAATCTGATGAGAAGCCAAACACAAAACAATACAGTTTAGACATTAACACTTTGCAGCAGTCATCTGTGACTAAATTGTATAAACGCAGTAACCAGCGGAAGCATGTAAAGAATCTTGAATTATTCCGCATGGGGAAATGTCAAAGATCCCTCTACAAGTGTCGGCTAGGTTTAATACAGTGCTCTATAGAGGTGACTGACTAAATATTTCTTTGCAGATGTTTTTTTTTAACTATTGTTTTAAAGGGAAAATATATATATATATATATATATATATATATATATATATATATATATATATATATATATATATA
>JAFFST010055649.1:108032-127619 GCA_022414735.1 Noturus placidus
AGCGAGAGTGGTGGGGTGAGACAGTGTAGAGGCGAGCGAGAGTGGTGGGGTGAGACAGTGTAGATGCGAGAGTGGTGGGGTGAGACAGTGTAGAGGCGAGCGAGAGTGGTGGGGTGAGACAGTGTAGATGCGAGCGAGAGTGGTGGGGTGAGACAGTGTAGAGGCGAGCGAGAGTGGTGGGGTGAGACAGTGTAGAGGCGAGCGAGAGTGGTGGGGTGAGACAGTGTTGGGGTGAGACAGTGTAGAAGCGAGCGAGAGTGGTGGGGTGAGACAGTGTAGAGGCGAGCGAGAGTGAAATGGTGTTAATTTTTTTATTTTTTTTTTAAAACTACCGAACTGGAATGAGAGCGTGTAAATTTAATCTGTCAAGTCTTTCAGTCCTATACATTATACATGCAATATCTGTTTAAATATATATTAAACACACTAGTACATCACAGCCCCCCACCCAGACTTCAGTCCCCTGACACACGTGTACTCTAGACCTATAAAATAACTCTGGGTGTTGACCGAGCCATTTTTATGGAACATTTTATTTTAACTTTCCCCTCAACTTTAGAGACACTGTTTCAGACGCCTAGCGTGACTGGCTTCTCTCTAATGGCTTGTGGGTGTTTAGCAGTTGTGCAGCTCAATGGCAGGGAGGTGTAGAGTGTTTTGGTTTTCGATTAACACCTCTCCTGACACTGTAACAGTGGGGACTGTGCTAAACACCCAGAAACATTTTTATAGAATTAGAAAATAGAAAACTTTAACCTCTTTCGACTCTTCAGGATTGGCTTTCTCACGCCTACATGCAACTGATGTAATGTCTGAGTCAGGCCAAGTTTAAAATGAGCATGCTTCCATAAAACGAGGGAATAAAATGACTGTGTGCTGAAGCTATTTCATGTCGGCAAGCACTCAAAGAACATCTGAGCTCTTATCTGCACGCTGCACTATAATTTCTCTTCGTTGATATTGACGTTTGCTGTGGACTCTTCGCACTGAAAATATGGTTGGAAGGTATCAATGCATACCCCGTATGAAAGTAACTATCAGCCGATTAATGGCGCTCAGGAATGAGAAAGATGTTTGTAGACGTAAACTTACACACATACTTATATGGAGTTCAGTTTTTGTATAGCTGTAAACAAGTCAATCTGTGAGTTGTCAATTACATCATTAATGTGATCTCCAAATATTCAAAAAGACCTTTTAATCTAATTCATCTAGATCAGAAACATATTAAACCTGTTTCCGGGTAGCAGTAAATACTGAAACCAGCAATCAACAATAATCAATCAAAGGATTTTGATTAGGGGACATATAGGTCATCACGTGATAATCAATCCTCTTTGGAATTGTCCGAGTGCCGACATCAAGGCAGTTTTCAGGAAGCTTGACAACACATGCTGTGTACTGTGATTATGTCTCATTTACTCAAAACAGCGCAAGTCTGATTTTGTCAAGATGAGGATGTATAAAGCAAACAAACAGTCTATCAGTGTTTTTTCATTACATGCTGTCACAATCAGCCATATTCCGAGTGTTCAGAAATTGTACAAATTCTCATATTCAAAGATAGTGTATGTCAATATTTATGAGGAAAGTTCTTTATATTCAGTGTTGGTTTATACAGGAATGAACAGCTTTATCCCAGTCAGAACTCTGATGGTCCAGTGTCCATGCTGGAAAATTGGGTTCAAGGCATTAAAATTTCCTGGATAGGAGAGCCAGTCCGTTTCAGCCAGTGGGGGGCGAGAGAGAGAGAGAAAGAGTGTGTGTTTGGGGTAGGGGGAGCTCTACCACCTGAGCCACAGCTACAGAATTCAAACCCAATCACCGCCAAGATGCCATTGTTTGGCCCTTGAGCAAGGTCCTTAACCCTCACCTGCTCAGATGTATATATGAGATAAAGGGCTGGATAAGGGTATTTACCAAACGCCATGAATGAAAATACAGACACTTGCCTTTAACCCCCCCAAAAACATAGAAAATGGGAACTGAAGCAGCAGATCATTTTTTTTTTTTTTTGCTGTCAAATGTAATGTGATATAACAAAAGCAAGAGACAATAAACAAGAAATGTTGCCCCAATTTCGTCCAACTACAACCCCCAATAGACATGTCTCAACCAGATCTCTCAATAGGTATGTCTCAACCAGCTCCCTAGTTCAGTTTAACAGGTCGCTGATCAGGGAGTCAGCCATTTTAAAGGCTGTCTCAATTGCAAAATTTTTCCAGTGCTCTAGAACATTCATTCCCTAGAAAATCCCCCAATGTACCGCAAAAACCAGGGAGCATCCATGCTCACATAGATGCTCCCTTGCTGGAAATGACGTCATGTTTTATGAAGCTTTTCAGCTTGGGGGATGAGCTCTCCGCCAACTTCCGGCTTCAAACGAAAGTAGCTTGTTATCATTGTTGTAGCTCTCAAATGCTCAAATGATTACTTACGTTAGCGATCTGTAACTTTATTTGACGTTCTATATATGGTTTGTTATGGTCTAATAACTTTTTTAGTATTTAATGATCTATATTTCTTAAATCCACTAGCTAGCCTACGATCATGCTTGATGTATTATGACAGAAATACATGTGATTAAGCTAACAAATTTATGTGACATATAAAACCTTCAATATTTTGAAGAAGAAAAAAAAGCACATTCAAGCACACCGCCAACGTGATGGATCGCTCAGTGTAGCCTCTTCTCCTGACATACCAAGACTTGTTCCTTATGATTGGTTATCAAGAAATTGGTTATGAGCTTGGTTTGTCCCCTGGTTTCTAAATCTAGTCTTGCCTTGCTTAGCTCCTTTGTTAATCGCCTAACAACTGCCTGTTTATACCAAATTGACTTTGCTTCACAATTTGGATCTGTTTGCCTGTTGTAAAAGTAAGGCCTTTTACCTGCACCTGCAACCATCTCTGCTGCCTGACAATAAACAAACTAATGTACAATGATATGTAAATGAGATCAGTGGATTAAACATCTATTAGGAGTCTAGTATATTTCCGCTATTCTGCGATGAATAGTACTAGCGTCACGTTAATCACTGTACATTTGTTAATTTCTTAATTTAATGATATGGCTTCCACCCTAACTGTTTTGCAGCTTATGAAATAGAGCTAAAAGCACAGCAGCAGTTGCAGCAAAAGCATAAAAATATAAGAGTAGACATACATTTTTTTTTTATATCTAGTGCCGACAATTAATTATGCACACATTTTAATATGGCTATGAGATGCTAAATTGATTTACTTGCCCAATTTACATTTCTGTTCGACGTACAGTTGAGGTGTACATGCATCTGACAGAATCCGCAAAATGTTAATCATTGGACAAAAAAATAAGCGGGAACATCAAAATTGCATGTATTCATTTATTAATAACAAGAACAACCGAGGGACTCGTACACAACTATTACATAAGTGCAAACATTCACCGGTTCTCTAGATGGCAACACTATACTTTAAGGAGCGAGGGGGGTGTAAACTTTTGAACAGGATGATCGGTGAAAAATTATTACTTTTGTTTTGATCTTATATTTTTCATTTGGTACTGCCCTTCGCAAGCTGCCTGAGATATTTACATGTTTCCCAGAACACAAAATAATAACAATTTACACCGATCGTCCTGTTAAAAAGTTTACACCCCCCTGACCCTTAATGCATCGCATTGCCTGCTTGAGAATTTATGAATGCTTTCACACTTTTGTAATGGTTGTGCACGAGTCCCTCGGTTGTCCAAAGTCTGAAAAGATGGCTCAAAATCCTCTCAAATTCACAAATCCCGTGTACTTGCTCCTGAGGTCTGAATACCAATGTGTTTTAAGTCCTCACTGCACAAATGTGATGAAGAAGAATGAATCAATGAATTGATTTTTTGGGGGGGCAGGAGGGTTGAGGGAAATCTTGGGGATTGTGGGAGATCATGATTGTGTATTTTTTTTGTTTGTTTGTTTTGTTTTTCTTCCATATATACAATTGAAATTCGGAGTTGCTAGATCACAACCAAACTTAATCAATTAGGGAATTAAGAATTTGGGTAAGAATAACTTTAGCAGTTTCGTTAGATTCTAGCTCTGCTTTCTCCTCTTCCTTTTTCATTTCATTCTCTCTCTCCTTTTCCTCAGTTCTGATCCTGAACTTTTGAACCCTAAATGCGACAATATATATTAAACAAAATAGAACCCACATGTCGGAAACAGTGGTTGTGATGCTATGCTGCAGTCACGAAGGAAGCTCAGTGCTGCACTTGAGGCAGCAGAATGTGTTTTGGGAAAGGAAGAGTGCTGGAGAAGGATTTTCTTCTCATTAGTACAAGATTTATCCTTGTGTTTTTTGTTTATATAAGCATGTTGCTTGCAGGCACTCTAGGGGGGAAAGGGAGAAAGGCTTGAGGATTGTCGTCATGTGCTTATGTGATCTGTGATCTCTGTTGTAATGCATGTAGTTTCACTTACACTGATTGTTGAATTAGATTTTAATATTTGTGTAGCATGTCTTGCTGTCTCTACCTTTATTGAAACCATCTGTTGAAATTCCCAGAGTGTAGGATTACTGCAGAGGGCTGCCTCTCTCCCAGCAAGCACTGCAGTTCACATGAAAATGCTGCAATTATCTGATTGGCCTTTGATTCCAGAGCCAAACTTTGAGAAGCGTTTGAGCACAGCTAGAGAGGTGTGGTGGCACTAGGAGTGTCAATAAGATGTGTTGTATTTTGTTGGAATGCAAATTTGAAAATAAACAGCAAATTTGTGCTTTTTCACTGCTTAGAAACAAGTTGAAGTTGTGCCCAAAAGTTTGCATACCCTTTGCACAATCTGCTAAATCTTAATACTGTTAACAAAATAAGAGGGATCATAAAAATCCCATGTTGTTTTATTTAGCACGGTCCTGAATAAGGAATTTCACATAGCAGGTATTTAGATATAGTCCACAAGATAAGATAATAGCTGAATTTATAAAAAATGACCCCGTTCAAAAGTTTACACACCCTTTACCTGGATGATCCACGACTGTGTTTATGTTTTGTGATGGTTGTTCATGAGTTCCTTGTTTGTCCTGATCAGTTAAATTGTCCACTGTTCTTCAGAAAAATCGTCCAGGTCCTGCACATTCCGGCTTGCTCAATTGGGATAAATTTACACATTTAAAATCAGTATACCGTGTTTATATGCTTCTGTAAAGCTGCTTTGAGACAATGTCCATTGTAGAAAGTGCTTTACAAATAAAATTGTATTGAATTGAAGTGAATATTTGAGCCCTTTCCAACAGCGGCTATATAATGTTGAGATCCATATTTTCACACTGAGGGACTCAAACACAACTATTACATAAGCTGCAAACATTCACTGATGTTCAAGAAGGCAACATGATACATTAAGTTCCAGGGGGATGTAAACTTTTGAACAGGATGCTCTGTGTACTATTTTGTCTTCTGGGAGACAAAATAGTGTTTTTTTTTTGTGTCTGAAGGGCAGTACTAAATGGAACATAAAGATCTTTAAACAAAATAATAATTTACACTGATCATCCTGTTCAATAGTTTACACCCCCTGGCTCTTAATGTATCGTGTGGCCTTCTTGAGCATCAGTGAATGTTTGCACCTTATGTAATAGTTGTGCACGAGTCCCTCAGTTGTCCTCAGTTTGAAAAGATGGATCTCAACATTATATAGTCACTGTTGGAAAGGGATCAAATATGCAGAAGATGCTTGAAAAGCAAAGAATGTGCAGGACCTGGAGGATATTTCTGAAAAACAGTGGACAGTTTAACTGCTCAGGACAAACAAGGGACTCATGAACAACCATCACAAAACAGAAAACCAGTCGTGGATCATCCAGATAACAACACACAGTATTAAGAATCAAGGGTGTATATACTTTTGAACAGGGTAATTTGTATAAATTCAGCTATTATATTGTCTTGTGGACTATATGTAAACATCTGCTATGTGGAATAGCTTATTCAGGACAGGACTAAATATTATTCTGTAATGAGTAAGATTTTGCATGTATGCAGATTCTGCGAGGGGTATGCAAACTTTTGTGCATAATTGTACATACAACTGCATCTACAGAAGATTTGCAGCCTATACTCTGCGTGCATCGTTCTTCCCATCTTGTACTCTCCCCTGTGTTTCTCTTTCTTTTCACGCGGTCTTCATCTGGACTTCATGACTTTTTAATTTGTCCTGTGGTGCCACTCTCCCTTGTTCCATTTCTATATCTCTGCTCATATTCACTCCCTTTTCTTTTCAATGCTTAATTTTTTCCCTCGTTCCCTCCCATGCGTCATTCTGCTCTCATCTCCTTTGTTATATGACACACTACATTCCTGTTCCTGATGTCCCTCTGCTTCTCTGTTTCCCTTTTCAATACACCTACAAACAGACAGACGTGCACAAAGCACGCACAGGTTTGGGCAGAGTATGCTGAAAAAGCACTATTCTAAAGGTATTTAGTAAAGTGTTCTGTTACAATTCTTTAAAAACAAACAACGTTCCACAATTTACTTTACTGTAGATAATTTCCCACTATGTTGCTGGTCAGCATTATGTTTTGCTTCTGGATGTCCAAACTACTCGGGTTTTTAAACTTCATCAAATTAGATGACAGAATTTAATCTGTACCAAAGCTATGAAACTGAAAATATGCCAATGGTGCAGCATATGCTTATTACATTCATATTGCATATGGCTTTGAACCAGAAAAATTATTTCTCTCAATCGGATGAAAAGAAGAATTCATTATCTGTTCATGTACACATGTGTTTGACATTCAGACAGACACGTGTAAAATCCATTCTGTCTCAGCCACTTACTGCTGCTTTCTGTTAGGGCTGCACGATTATGGCCACAATGATAATCACGATTATTTTGATCAGTATTGAGATCACGATTATTTTTCACGATTATTCATTGATTTTAGGGACAACATATTTTTACTGCATTTTCACATTTAAATAAACAGACCTCTCCTTTCACCTCCATGTTGTGCTACATTCCTGCTAATGTACAAATCTTTGTATCAAATTAGACTGATCCTTAAAGTGCATCATCTTGTAGAAGCAAAATATAAATAAAATTGCACCCAAAATATAGGAGAAGTAAAAATAAAAATACCATCAAACAAATGAAAATATGCTATCCAGTATAACAATGTGCAACCACATGAAAACAATTCAGGCGAATGCAGAATAACAATAATAGTGTTTACAGGAGGAGACACAGACAAATCACCCAATAGAGCGGCGCAGGGATGACGTCAGTTTGTAGTTAGCATCACACTGGTTCCCTCGACAAAAACGCAATAGGATTTTCCCATAGGCTTTTGGATTATTGTGAAAAATAAGCTCTGTGATCAACAAAAGTTTACAATACTAACACGATTTGTCCATCAAGATAATTTTCACAAATGAACAAAACTTTTGAAGCCTAAAAACAATGTCAGAAATAAACAGCTAACCGTATACTATAAACGAACTACACCACGGTCGCTCGACTTCAACGTCACCATAACCGAGCTTCCAACAACTTTTCCAAACGTGGTTTAAAACACTTTCCATAATACGAATTTACTCCCACTGGGTGTTTTTTGGGAATTGTGCACAGCATGCCTGAACCAGTTTATCTGGCAATTTTTTTCCTGTTCAGCATGATGACGTGTAATGTCCCCTACAATGTCTGTAGTCCCATTTAGCAACTTGTTAGTGTCATGATTTCCCCTCTGAAACCCGAAGCACGAGAGCGCACACTTCCAGTTTTTTTTATTGACATTGACTCAGTTTACTTTCTACGTGTGCATTTGTTATAATTTCTGTCATGCCTCCGCCCCTGTATTGTCACTGGTTGTTCCTTTGTGTGTCAGCAGTTTTATGTTCACCCTAAATTACATTAGTCATTTAAACCTCTCCTGTCTCATTGTTTGACGCAAAATATTTCATTAGTTTTCCGTGTAACAAACCTTTGTTCAGTTTCAGGTCTCATAGTTTTGATCTTGTTCTCGACCTCGTTGTTTGATTCTTGATTAGCCTTGTTTATGCCTGTTTGCCGATCGCCTGACCTTTTTTTTTGTTTTGTTTTTTGACCATGTTATTGTCTCATATTTTGGATTTGTCTGCCTCTGTTCAATAAAGCTCTTATCTGCACTTACTGTACATCCATCCTAAACCCTCAACCGTACTAAACCTTACTTTGATTTGCAGCGGAGTTTTCTATAAGCGAAGGATGACCTTTAAACGTCAACATCACAGTCGATCATGTTCATGTAATCGGGGGCAGTCAAATTCGTAATCCAGATCAATATTCAATTAATTGTGCAGCCCTGCTTTCTGTGCAAATGAGAGAACAGGTACTCCAGTTTCCTCCCGAGTCCAAAGACATGGGTTGTAGGCTGATTGGCATCTCTAAATTGTCCGTAGTGTGGGAATGTGTGAGATTGTGCCCTGCAGTTGGTTGGCACCCCGTCCAGGCTATCCCCCCAACCAAGTTCCCTGGGATAGTCTCTGGGCTCCCTGTGACCCTGATAAGCAGTATGGAGGGTGGATGGATGGAATTTCACTACTTCGTTTCAGCAGTAACCTTTTTTATGTCTAAATTTTAATGGACATGGTAAAGAATTGACTCCGACCCAAGCTATTGATATTTTTCAGTTTTCCTGGTTGCCGTTTCTGTGATGCAAATGCATAGAATGGTATTAGATTGGGTACAGCCATCAGTGTGTTGACAGAGGAGATTGACATCCCTCCCACCCAGAGAGCATGGTCCATTTTGGATCCCTGGTCAGGGGTGGCTATAGCATTATCAAGATTTGAACTCACAAGGTCTGATGATGGAGCAAACCACTTTTTGTTAAGAGAACTTATGTTAGAAACAGTTGCCCGTAAGTTCAAAAAAAATATTTTCTAAGAAGAAAACTCAATCCTATTTCCCAGCAAATGCACTATGAAACGACTTTCGAGCATGTGTTCTGACAGGGAACTGGACTTTTTAATCAGAATCAGAAACACTTAATTGCCTATGAGTTGTTCTTGCAGGAATTGGATTTGGTTTGGTGCCGGTGTGCAACATTAAACAGAACACCAAAACATACAGTGCAGCAATAACAGACAGGATCAACAGTGCAGTAGACACCATTTTATACAGTGGAAAGAAATAACCATTGCAACAGCTCAGAGACAGGACATAAGACAAGAGACATAAGGCAAAAGTCCCAGTGTGTGCAAACTGCAATGCAAAATTTCTTTGAGGTGGTTCAGTAAGAGTTGATCTGGACTGGGGCCATTGAATAACTGGATAGCATCTAGTGTGGTGTGTATTTTGGGAGGTGATGGACTTGTAGTGCCTCTGTGATGGCAGCTTGACAAAGAAGTGGTTGCTTGGATGTTTGGTGTCAGCAGCAATTTTCACTGCTCTCCTCTTGGCCCTGATGGTGTAGAGGTCTTGAATTTGGTCCACTCCTAGTCCATGGACGTCTCAGCTGAGTCTGAACCACTTGCTGCAGTCTGGTGTTACAGATGGAAGAGGCAGTTGTCGACCTAATGGGGTAGAAGTGTGAGAGTTCCTCTAGTGAAGTGTCACTTGATATAAAAGCTGGGCTTTAGACCCTCCATATAGGCAGAGGTGCAGCATGGGGTTAGGTTCGACACTGAAATGAAAACTTCCCACCCAACTTCCTATCCCCCTTCCATTCTTTCATTCTTCTCTCACCTCTCTGTATAGGTGCCTTTTCATATTCAATAGGTGGAAACCTGTATATCTTTCCCACAGTGTTCTTTCTTCATGCTAAACCTAGCACTTTTTTTTCCTGTTTGTATTTCATGAATTATGTTTCTCATTTATTTTCACTTTTCCACCCGCTTTGTTTTACCACTCTCACACTCTTCCTCTCCGTACATCTGTTGCACAACTCAATCTCACATTCTTGTTCTCCTTCTTATTCATCCACCTCTCATACTGCTTCTATCTGCCACTCTCTGCCCTGCTGGCTAGGAGGTTAGGTGGAGAATGTGAGAGGTCTTTTCCTCCCAATTAGTTATCACGTAATGAGGCTGAACCTCTTCTGTCTTCCTTCTCTTGCTCCATTCCTACCCCCTTAGCCCAGAAGCTCAATGCTGATCTACCCCTCCTCTTCCATCCTTTACCTCCCATGTTCTACATAATCCCCCTGGCAGACTGCAATTACCCCACTGTAGGTCGACACCAGCCCCCTGGCAAGGATGCAGTAGGGGAGCTGACTCTAAGTAAATTATAATGCATTCATAGATGTTAAGGCCAGTGCACCATTCTCATTCCCACCGGCACTGTATCGCTAAGATCAGCATAATTGTTACAGATAGCATTGCGTTTATGTATTTATTTACTTGTGATCATCTTAGGATGTGTATAAAACTGGAATTCAAGTAATTGCAATGGAAAGATGATATTGTAGCAAAGTCATACATCTATGTAGCCCACCCTATTATTGTAGAGCAAATGGATAGCTTAACTTGATGGCTAAAATTAATACATTTCTTCCTATGTTCTTTCAAAAAGACCTTTGAATCTCCACCTCCTTCTTCATGCATATATGCAGCTCAGGTCATTTTTGCTTCCAAAGTCTGTAGGCCCGAAAGAGGAAGAGGCCTACAGGTGGCAGCGTTTTTGCATTCTTTCTCACACTGCAGTGTAATCGGAGCCTCCCCTGGGCTGCTTGGGAGAGTTTGGCTGTGCTGGTTCGTTCTCATGGCTCGTCTAAGTCTTGTGGCACTCACGCGGACCTCCGTCAGCAATTTTCACTCCAGGAAGCACAATGGGAGCCTCTCGGCAAGGTCAGAGGTCTCACTTCCTGTTTCCTGTCTGCTCCAGGTCATCAGAGGGTCTACTTGCGAGGGTCATGTACCCCTCCGCCTCTCTTCTCTTTTGTTATGGGGGCCTCTCAACCCTGGCCTCCATCGTTACAATGAGCAAGAAGGCGAGGGAGCACGATCTCACACATAGTGAGTGTGAAAGGACTGTTTTGTGTCATTGGCTATCGGTGATGAGCCAATAGTTAGAAAAGAGGCACCATTTCATACAGTAAATGAAAACTATACCCATAACTTAAGATGCAGTCTAGAAATGCACCAGTGTATCAGCCATCTATTGTGGTCGCATCACAATATGTGGAGCATCCATTGCACATGTCGCTCTAAATGAGCTGTTACTATAGAATGTAAATGTATGGCCAAATATATTTGGACACCTGACAATTAACATCATACTGTATGTTTTTATTGAACATCCCAAATTCATCCATTCCAGTAGCCTAAAATGTAAATGAAACATTGACATAATAATGCCTGGATGATGAATTAGGGTATGTATAAGTGCTGTGTGGTAACAAATTGGTAACAGCAGGGAGACTGTGCTAGACCCACCGGCATAGGATGGTGAGATATTCATAACATAACACTATGAAAACAATGTGTTATGATTGTTCCCTATATAAAATAACACTAGCTAGAATAGAAAGGCTAGCTCACTTGTCAATTAACCAGGCTGTATTTTCTTAACTATTAGAGCAATATACTGGGCAGAAATACTCCTTCAAGCCAGTCAAAGAATGCCTTTACTAAGCAGAGTTTGAGATTTAGGTGACCTTTTGTTAAGCTTATTAATGATAGTTTGCATAATAAAAAAAATATTGGTAGTGATTATTCAGTACTACCATGAAGCCCTTTGTAACATCCATACCTAAATCTGTTCCTGCGCATAGACCTCATGACTTTGGGTATTACAGTGCTAGTGTTTTTAACCCAGAGACAAGCGTTCTCTGTTTGAAGGAATCGGATTTAGCCAGCAGAACATCAGAAGTTGACCTTTTCAGTCCCAGCTTCTCATTTGAAAAATATGTGCATTTGTCAGTGAGATGGGAATTTTTGGGAATTGTCTTATATCAAGTTGGATATATGTTCATAAGAGTATAATTTTTTTTAATGATTTTTAAAAATATAAATTTCTATGCCGTTCTTTTTTTCCAAAGCATAAATTTGCATATGTATTTACAGAGCAAAAATATATAATCAAGTACTTTTGTTGAAAATGCGTCACTAGTTGAGGCTTGAGGGGGAACAAGGCGAAATATTAGGATCCTGAAAACATGTTTTAGATTTTAACATGACCTAGAAAACTGTGGTAAGAGCATAGTAATTCATTGTAAAAGTGGCACACACCCAGTTTTAAATGCCCAGTGGAGCAGAATCTCTCTCTCTCTCTCTCTCTCTCTCTCTCTCTCTCTCATACACACATACAGACACTCACTGATGTTGGAGAATCTATCAGATTGTAAAACAGAGAACATGTGCCAAGAGTCAAATATAGAGCAAAGTGATAGTGATAACAATTTTTTAAAAATGTAAAAGTTAAGTAATGTGTAAAGGAAGTGGGTAGATCTGAGCCTTTAATTAGAATTTTTTTTAAAACTTATTATTTAATTTTAAGCAATATCTGACAGTTGTGATCTTATGGGGACATTTGACTGTTCTCATGAGGGGGAAACCTTTTATAAAAAATAAATAACTACAGATTTTATTTGAAAAACCAAAAGAGCCTAAAGATTAGGCTTTGTTTATTGAAGTTAAAGTTAGGGTTAGATTTAAATATAGCACAGCATTAAATGCATCTTTTCATTTTAATGCATTATTAATTATGTTAATGTAAGGTCCTCGCAAGGCTAGACAGACGCGTGTGTGTGTGTGTGTGTGTGTGTGTGTGTGTGTGTGTGTGTGTGTGTGTGTGTGTGTGTGTTAGATTTCATATTAGCAACAAAGTGGATTCCCTGTCTATCCGAGTTAATAATGTAACAATGTGAAGAATGCAGGAGATTGAGATTTAAAAATGAAATTAAATGCGCATTTAAGTGCTAAGCTTATCTGGATATTTAGCTCCTTTTACTTTAATAAGATATGCCAGGTTTACACTGAAGTGCTCTGAAAGGTTCCGAGTGCTAATAGCGCTCTTAATTAAAGCATACAACTGTACAGTATGTAAGCTGTTTAGTCATGTGTCTTGGCAGGCATCATAACTTCACTGTATATAAGCTGTAGTCCACAGGCTGTAGGAGACTTTACACGTCTTCACATGTCCACACTTGTCCAAAGAGAGGATGTGCACAGCCTGATGCTTATCATAAAGTTTGACAGAGGAAGGTCGTGTTCCTCAGTCCGTCATCTAGAGCCACACACAATGGTCATGGTTGTATTAAGGGAAGATGCCTCCACTCTGTGCTAGATACACACACAGAATAACATGCCGCGGGATGACACATGGGACCAAACCACAGGTTCCCTCTGGGGTCCTTCACCCATGGCCCTTAACAACATTCTGTCTCTCACTCACCGCCTCCATGCTGTGTGTTGTGGTTACAAAAGACGGCAGGGGAAAAAAAACATGTCTGCTCTTGCTAGAGAACAAGGAGTGTGCTAGGCTCTCGCTGCAGATGTAAACAGGAGTTCCGGTTGAGTTGGAGACACTTGGATTATTAGCTGAAGAGGGGGAAAAGAACTGCTAAATCTAGGAGTGGTGATGTTTACTGATGGAAGAGTGATAACTTCAAAGAGGAAATCAGGTGGATATTAGGACAGAGAGGTTCTGCAAACACCGCTGACATTTCTTTTTCAATGGTAAAGTTCTCAGCGCACACTATCAGAACATCAGTCATGTATACTGTGCTAAGCCCCTTTTTACACACATACTAGCAGTCTTTTCCTGCAAGTGCAAGCTAGAGTCGTAATCCTGAGATTATTGAAGCAACAGGACAGTTCTTGGGAAATGATTAAACAGACAGTCCCATACTATATCTTCACGTATTTATTTTATGACATACTGATGGTGATTTCAAACCTGAGCACAGCGAAGAACAGGAATACAACTCTCAAGTTGGCGAAGAAATGTCTGGAACATCAAGGAGCCATTACTGTTTGAAAGGCTGCAGGTTTGAATAACACAAGGCCTGACACTACAGATTAAGGTATGCTGATAATGTAAAAACACTATTAGACTGGACAGCGGTGCAGCTCGGTGTTAACACAGCTGTCCTGTGTGTCTCCTCTATATGCTGGCCTTAGAGCGGACCCGTTTCACTCTGTTTTCCATGGTGACTAGCTGCTATGGTAGAGGATGATCGCAGACATGCTGATTGCATGTTTCGCGTCGTTCGGCTCCGCAACATTCCAGAGGATCTGTGTGGCTCTTGCCTGCAAACCACAATGGGCAAGGAGGGGGGAAGGGGGCTTGATTTTGTTCCTAATATATAAGGCATGTTCATGATTTTTTCAGATGTTTTCATTTATTTGTTTTATTTCGATGATTCCTTTTACCGTGTGTGTGTGTGTGTGTGTGTGTGTGTGTGTGTGCGCGCAAGAGAATGTTTTTAATGAGTTCTGAATTGAAGGTGGTTTTTCCTCTTGTGGTGTTTCTTGAGACCCAGCTGCTCGGAGCAAAACGTCACTTTCTCTGCAACCATTCCATGCCACCGCAGCAGGGTGCGGTGTGTTTGTTTGTGTGTGTGGGGTGGGTGTGTGTGTGCACGTGTTAGTGGGTGAGGGGAAGTTCATGGTCTCTGTCAGCATATCCTGTTCTAATCAAACCCTCACGTCATACAAGGCTCCAAACGAGGAAAGCTTTTTACGTCTTATTCCCACCTCAGCCTACATTATTGAGGATTTGTTTTGAGATCTCTAACCCCACCCACCCAAACTGCCACACATGTGCCCTCTTTATGACTGTTTGCCTTTAGTTTCATTTGTGCTGCAGGACGGCGTGGCTCCCGCTGTTTCCACGCAACCATTTTTGGGACGGAATTCCGAGCTACTTGCGTCGAGGCCTCTGGCACACGCAAACCCACGGCTTAAAGAAGAGCGAGCCGGATGCATTAAAAAGCGTTTCTCACCAAAAAAATCAACCATAGGGAAAGAGAAGAACATTTGTGGTATTCTTGCTTACTGGAAAAGCCACAAGAGAAGAGAGGGCCAGCTGCATTAACGAGCCATGCGTCCCTGAAAGTCGAGTGTAGGGGAGGAAAAAGAAAACTTATGTTCGCTTACATTCAGTGGAACAGTTTGTACCCAGTGGAAAGGAGTCTCAGTAGCTGGCACTCTGTAAAGACCCTCTGCTGCTGGATTTCATTCTGGTTGGGCCTTCATCATACAGAACGATGCTGTTTCAGTGTGACTGAGCTATGGTGAGCAGCCTGTTTAAAAGAATCAGTGTTTACCACAAGTTCCTTTAGCCAGAAGCAGTAGAAGTGCTTTCAGAGAGAGAGACTCATGTATGCCTCCAGTATCTGGCCCTGAATGGAGGCTTGTTTGGTACTCTGGTGGAAAATGTTGTATGTGCGTTCTTACTGACCTCCAGGATTAAAATCACAAATATGTGGTGTGCAGGAGAAGTGGAGAAGTTATTGCGGCTGTTTGCCCCCTCTGTTTGATGTAATTTGATGATTATCGCTCTCTCCCGCTCTCTCTCTCTCTCTTTCTCTCCCTATTAAGGTCCCTGTCATGGGCTATGGCTTGCAGATTTGTTTTTGAGGAAAGCAGTCCGGAGCACGACCCATCTGATCTCAATTTTCTCCTCTAGACAAAAAAACATTTAAAAACAAAAAAAAAACAACTCAACAACAAGCACATGCTTGCGTCTGCACATCGGAAGGAAATCAATTAAAAAAGAAAGAGTCAGAAGATGAGACAAAGATGAAAGGAAAAGGCAGAAGGCGTGGAATGTCGAGTAATTTACTTTGGCAAACCATAGAACCTGTTTGTTATAGGAAACGTATTGAACAGCCACTTTCTTTTCCCACATTCGATTTCCCAGTCCAGAGAAATCCTCTCGTTTTGTTTTGGCACAGCTTAAAAGCATTAAACGAATACTACATGTATTATACATTTGAGATCGGATATCGGTTCTACTGCTTTTATTGGAAATATTGGTTTCTGACTGGGAAATATCATGTGAAAGGCTCGAGTTTCTACATCGTGTTTTCATATGTTCAGTATGACCGTAACGTTAAATCTATCGAATGACCTTATCGGTTAACATGTTAATAAAATACACGTTTAATAAGCTGCATTTATTTTTTAAAGGTTTCCATAGTTTCCAGAGGGCATGTAGGTCAGTTTTACTGAATGGTTATGACATGTTTTATGCCCCACCGTCTGACTGGTGTGCAGATTCAAGTTTTATCTCGGTTTATATGCCGAGATGCTTATGTGCTCAAGTTGCACAGACTTAAAAAAAAAAATCGTTGCGTCATCAACATAACTGGGACAACAACAAATATTGTTAGGGAATGGCATATACAGATCCCAGGGAAGACATTGTTAACTGTTTGGATGTAAACCACCAACTATTGTTCATCTCCTCAGCTGTTACGGATGGTGACGTCACCGGAGAAGAGGTGGAGGGCTCGACCAGGAGGGGGCGCCGCACGAAGAGATCCAGATCGACTGAACCAAGGGGTGGAGGATGAAGAAGGTCTAGAAAGTGGCGACTGTGACGATGAAGACGACTGCACTGGAGTTTCCGGACTCGGTCCACCCACACGACGCAAACGTTTACGTATTTTTGCAGGTCGGTTGTACGATGTGAATTACAATGTGTAGCGGATATTTAGATATTGTTTTTGTAACATTGATCTGCTAGTCTATCTCCTCTCAGTTTCACAAAAACATTGGTGGAAATCACCCTAGTGAAACATTAAACACCCAACCACGTTGCAAGTCAGTCAGTCGTTACACTCATTTAGCATTCATTTAACTGCCACATTCTCTTTTCTACTCTACAACTAGACTCATTTGATTAGGTTGCACCTCAGTTGAATGGGTAATGAGTTCTTCACCTTTTATCGGTTACTTCTTGATCTTCTTGTTGTTAAACAACACAACGGTGGAAAACAGGAAAAGTTTCCCTTTATGCAAGGCAACGCTCTAAAGAGCCAACAAATCATACAAATGCAAAGCAACCAAACACAGGCAAAGAATAACAAGAGAAAGGTTTGAACAAGGAGTTTGATACCGGTTGACAAAACTGGCCCAGCTGAACAAACACAGCCAGGCCATGTTTTTGTAGCGCTTTGGGTAGCGCCATCAGAAGCCTAGACATGAGGCCAAAAACCTGGGGTGTCCACTACATATGAAATGGTTGGATAAAGTTAATAATTAACACTCACAGTGAGTACACAGGCAGTAAATAAAGTCAAACTCGTGTAACAGTCCAGTGCTCTAAATGTTTTCTGAAACTACCAAACCGTATCTGGGTGGATTTACTGCTGTAATTACTGAGAAGAAAGGGAATTTTGCCCATTGTTAGGAGTGTTGTGGCTGTCCTTGCGTCGACCTGTGTTAAATGCGTCTGTGTGTGTGTGTGTGTGTGTGTTTCGGTAACTGTTTGGGCTCCGGTCCTGTTTGGAGACCTTGTGGGCATCTGTGGTGAGGCAGGTAAACAGATAGCAGCTGATAACTTGGTAGCTTTTGATGACCTAGTAAAATGTGGGTGACCTCTGAGTCTTTTCATCCCATTTTGGGCGAGTTGGCCTGAGGGAGTGAGGGGTCAGTGTGCCAAAGGTCATTAGCAGGCAGATTCTTTAATGTGAGGTCTGTCTGTGCCTGGTGCCAGGAGATAGACAACATGGATCTGATTTCACAAAGCTCTGCAGAGGGGAGAGAGCCCCAGGAAGGGTGACTGGCAAGTCAGCAACAAGGTGCAGACAGCTTATGGCCTGGACTCAGACCCTGTTAAGTCAAAGCTGTCAGTCAGCTGACCACATCAGGGATGGTCTGATGGTGATTGATAGATAGTGATTCGCTCTAGCCTGGGATTCCTAACCCCCATCGTAGTCCCTCCCTATTTTCTCTCTGGCCATGGAATTAACCCCGATGCATTCTGTGGAGCATTCCAGGGCAGAGCTATTCCAGGACAGGGTGTCTGTGTGTGTCCAGTCCAGACACGCAGTGATGTATAGAGTCAGGGCTATCTCCATAAGGCCTTGATAATGTGACTCTACAGCATCAGGTGCATTTTTATTCTCTGATGTTTAATCAATATAAGGTACAAAGAGGTTCTTAAAGTCCATTTATTTTACTTAATGACGCTAAAGGTACAAAATAAGTATCATTGAAGGAACCATCCCAGTGACATGTGTTTCTACCTCAAAATTCCAATTTAGTACCCCAAGAGGAAAATGTGCAGCGCAAGCAGTCTCTTTGTTTGAAGGGTTGAATTCTGCATACAATCGGATATACTGTAGGAGGGGTAGTGAGGCAGTAACAGCTGGTCATCATGTTAGATGGGAGGCTAGAATCAAATGTCAATCAATAGATTGACAGTCAAACTATTAGAGTTGAGAAATGCATTATATCACAAGGTCTCACATACACTTAGAGGCAGACACATTGTAAAGAAAACAGGCAGCTGCATTCATGATTTTTTATAAAAATGTTTTATGTGTTTTAAATGTCTCTTAAATGTTGTTCAATACTGCTTTTATATTGAGTTTCTGCTAAATATTAAACATAGTAAACATAAAAGTTGTAACCCATTTGCTCAAACCAAAAAACACTACATTTATTGTTCTGTCATCTGTGTTCTTGTGCCTTCTCCAAAGGCATTTTGCCTGGAAAAATTATGATGGAGTAAATAATCCATGTCATTCACTCATCACATCAAATGACCATATGGCGATCCTTCTCCGTCAATGCTAATGATGCGTTACAAATGCGTGAGCAACACGGGTTGAAAAATATTCGCCCAAACGCACACGAATAATGTGTAATTAACGGACGTGACTGTCACTGATAAGCTGTAAGAAATGACTTTAGGCTAGAATTTAGCTTCCACAATCCACACAAAGACTTGGATATGTGCATAATTATAGCGCAAATTTATCTAGGTTAACGTTAGAGCGAGCAGCCATGTAAAGTGGCTAACGTTAAGTTACTGCTTGTTTCAAATGATGAGCCGTGTTTGAGGTTGATGATTGATGGGCGATGTTTGCCTGCAGAGTTTGCATGTCACCTTTTTGGGGTCACCCTCTCGAAATGATCCCAATGTTTGGATTTCCTGCCTGACATAAATATCACATGGACCAGCCGTGTTAACCATCTGTCCGTCACGGGCTGCGTGACTTCACCACTTCCCGTGGAGTTTGGGCTTTTTTTCTGTGACCAACGACCATTCAAATTTTGGTCCACCAAGCCTCTTCTTATTTACTAACATTTGGTCGACTAATAAGAGGCAGCCCTAAATAGGGACCTAGAAATATTGCAAAATCTTGAATATTAAATATACAACATGCACTTTCTTTGTTTTTGTTTCATCTTTCAAAATTCTTAAACTATTTATGTTTTAATGGAGTTTTAAATGGAAAAAATAAATTCAATGAGGACTTTTGGACCCCACTGTGTGTGTGTGTGTGTGTGTGTGTGTGTGTGTGTGTGTGTGTGTATGTAAAATATAAATATATATATACAGTGGTGTGAAAAAGTGTTTGCCCCCTTCCTCATTTCCTGTTCCTTTGCATGTTTGTCACACTTAAGTGTTTCGGAACATCAAACCAATTTAAACAATAGTCAAGGACAAAACAAGT
>JAFFST010055649.1:129920-152635 GCA_022414735.1 Noturus placidus
GTATATATGTATGTATGGAAGGCTAACTTCCTGGATATTGCTCTCCTTAGTTCAAGCCTACTTTGCAGTTGCCTTTAAAGGCATTTTATTGCCTCCTTTTGTGTTTAGCCTGGATCCTTTTGGGCCTTCACCAACATTCTCTCCAGCTCTCTCTCCTCTATTTTCTCCCCTTTATATTACTCCCTTTATTTGACTTTATATGATGGTTCTTACAAAAAAACCGTGATTTGGAAAATTCTGGAATGAAGTCTTGTGCCTCACCTTCATATACTTTAAAGATGTCTTTGCTTTGCATTCCATACCCGCATTTGATTATCCTTGCAGGCAAGAATCAGGAAAAGTTGAGAAATGTCGCTGTCACTATAGGCCCTGAGCCATGTAGTACAGGCTTCCCTGCAGGACTGGAAATGCCCTAGTTCTGCACCACACTGTGAGCTCTGTGTCAGATGAGCTCTTGTTATTTTCCAGCGCTCAGCAGACACTCGGTCACTGTAAGTGCGGCAGAGGCGCTCTTCCCCCCCCCCCCCCCCCCCTCCCCCTTCAGTGCTCTTTGGCCCTTTATCAGCAGGCAGAGGTTAGCAAAATAGAGCGTGGAAATATGCCTGCAATGTGAAACACGCAGCTCGCCGCAAGAGTCTGGGCCTTTCCCGAACCTCAGGTCTGCAACAAATTTGCTCAAACACAATGAGTGGCAAGAAGAAAGATTGAGTGGAACTCCAGAGACAGTGATGGACGCCAGAAGTATGTTTCACTCGCACAAATGAATGTGCAGACACACACACACGCGCATGCACACACACACACACACACACACACACACACACACATACACACACGCACAACAATTCCCTCTTTCCAAAATACACAGACATTATCCCATGCTTCTTCCATTTTGGAGGCTGGAATACTAACGAGCTCCATGTGGCACCTTTGACCCGCAGCACCTGATGGGTGAGGAGCAAAGAGCCCGGTTTCTATTAAAGCCAACATGCCCCATGTCTATTACTTTATGTATGCCAAAAGGAGTTTTATAGGTTGTAATTATAAGTAATTCTAAGGTCATGGCAGGTTATTATTCATTTATTCATCTTAAAGCATATTATTCAGTAACTATTATAATTATTCAGTAACTACTGTGAAACTTAAAGGATCCCTCTTGGGGGTTTATAGGGTTATGTTCTTACTAATATTTAACTTGATTAGATGTTCTGCTCTGTTAAATAGATCAAATAACCCCAAGTTGTTTTTCAATTTTGGGGGGTTGGTGTTGTTGTTTTTAAAGATTGCTTTGCTTTTAACAGAGCTTGCAAAATGACTAAATGTGAATGCAGATGCAACACTGAATACTTTCAGAGGAAAAGTTTTGGATCTGTCATAAAAAATATTTTGCATGAAGTTGACAGTCTATGCAAGAGATTTCAATCTACAGCTCAAATGAGATAAACTGTTAAATATATTTACTTTTGTAACATGTTAACCCCTTTTTTGTAGTCTATACGCAGAATGTATCATAAGTAGAATCTGAGAAAAAAAACACAAAAGAAAACTTACTAATTTTCTCGAAAGGAAAAACAAAATTTGGACATTAAGTACAGAGCGTCCGATTACAGCTTTTAAAATCATTTAGTGTGAGCAGCACAATGGGCATGTCATATCTTTCTTTATTTTCCTAAATGAGTCAATATTTAATTTTCCTATATGTCTCAGTATTGGTCGTCATTCTACCAAAAGCTTCAGTTCTATCAGCTAGATCAGGGGTTTTCAACGTTTTCCAGGCCAAGGACCCCCAAACTGATGACGAGATGGATCGGGGACCCCCTAATTATAATATATATTGTATGAAATTGTGTTATATCAAACTGGTACCAAAACTTTCGCGACCCCCAAGCAGTACCTCCGCGGACCCCCTAGGGGTCGCGGACCCCCTGTTGAAGACCTCCGAGCTAGATTATACTGCATTTACTGTAAATGGAGCACACTAATTAGATCTCTGAACAGCTCAAACATGGGTATAGCTTTAGATTTGCATAATTGTGGAATTAATCTTTTGGCAAAGGGGGCACCAAGAAAGATGACCTGTTTCAGATATTCAGATTCAGATAGTTTGGATAATATTTCTTAATATAACTCCTAATGGATCTGTAGCGTAAACGCTGTCGAAAAAAATGACAGACCGATTCTTAAAACACGTAGATTTTTGAGCATGTCCAAAATTTAATTTCAAAGTGTAAAATTGAATGTTACACTTTACCCACATTGGGGACTTGACTTTTGAATAATGGAGCCTATATGCCTATATTTTAAATTGTATTAAATTATGCCTTTTAGTAACTGAGGATGTATTAATGTTCTCAAGAACGTTTTCACGCAGCTCATCAGAACTCCCCACATATACAAATAAATAAACAAATCTTATTCTAAAGGAATTTTATGGTCAGTTACAGTGGGGGGAAAAAGTATTTGATCCCCTGCTGATTTTGTACGTTTGCCCACTAACAAAGAAATGATCAGTCTATAATTATAATGGTAGGTTTATTTGAACAGTGAGAGACAGAATAACAACAAAAAAGTTCTGGGCTGATTCCTCACTGTTCTCATGATCATTGCAACTCCACGAGGTGAGATCTTGCATGGAGCCCCAGGTCGAGGGAGATTGACAGTTCTTTTGTGTTTCTTCCATTTGCGAATAATCGCACCAACTGTTGTCACCTTCTCACCAAGCTGCTTGGCAATGGTCTTGTAGCCCATTCCAGACTTGTGTAGGTCTACAATCTTGTCCCTGACATCCTTGGAGAGCTCTTTGGTCTTGGCCATGGTGGAGAGTTTGGGATCTGATTGATTGATTGCTTCTGTGGACAGGTGTCTTTTATACAGGTAACAAACTGAGATTAGGAGCACTCCCTTTAAGATTGTGCTCCAAATCTCAGCTCGTTACCTGTATAAAAGCAAGAAAAAAGCTCTATAAGTAATAAGTATAAAAGCTCTTTCTTATTGAGATGCAAATTAAAATGCAAATTAATTTATAAAAAATTTTACATGCGTTTTTCTGGATTTTTTTTTTTTGTTGTTATTCTGTCTCTCATTGTTCAAATAAACCTACCATTAAAATTATAAACTGATCATTTCTTTGTTAGTGGGCAAACGTACAAAATCAGCAGGGGATCAAATACTTTTTTCCCCCACTGTATATAAGCCACAACTTTTGGCAACGGTTTTATGCACCAGTTAAGTGATAGTAGTACATGGGAATAGCGCTAGATGAAATGTTTGTCATTTTAACGATGGGTTAAAAATGAAGATTGCTTTAATTATCAATCTTTTAATTACAATTAAGATTATTTTAATACAAATGCAGGGTTGAGTTTATGGAGTAAGGTCATGGCAAACAAGCCCAAAGGACAATGTAGTAATCAGAGTCGGGATCTGGCGTAAACGTCTGATTATCTACAAATAGACTAAACTGGCCAGAGCCAGGATCAGGATGAAAAGCAAAACCAAAGTCAAACTATGATATACAGAATAATAAGGTAGCAATGCCACATACAGAATGCAGGAGCGAGAATTCAGAAAGATCTTCTGGGACTCTGGGTTGTTTTGTTTATAATTATGAGCAGGTGTGCTTGATCAACCTGGGCGGCTGTGGCTGTGGCGGATCAACTGTGGCTCAATCGGTAGAGCGGGTTGTCCACTAATTCACTAATCGTAGGGTTGGTGGTTCGAATCCCGGCCTGGGTGATCTCATGCCGAAGTGTCCTTGGGCAAGACACTGAACCCTAAGTTGCCCCCGATGGCAAGCTAGCACCTTGCATGGCAGCTCTGCAACCATCGGTGTGTGAGTGTGCTCTCATTTGTAAGTCGCTTTGGATAAAAGCGTCTGCTAAATGAATAAATGTAAATGTAAATCAAAATGTAGTGATTGTTAGCCAGATGTGTGTGATGTGATTGTTTGTATGATGTAGTTTTGTGGCTGGCTGAGGATCCTGGGAAGTGTAGTTCATGGTTTTAGCAGAGACAGGTGTGACGCACATAAGCTGTTTAACAAATTGGCCAATCAGAGAAAGGAATTTTAATACAAACACTTCCAACATGCTGGAATTAGCAATGCTGTCACAGAGAGATGATCCAGTGCTGGTTCTTGTTTTTGAATGTGCAGTGGGAAAGATCTGAGCTCTGATCTCTAAAGGTACAGCAGTAGGACTTTGAGGGAAGCCAGTTAAGCAGGCACTTGTTCACATTCATTTGCACTAGATGGGCCGGTAATCAGATATGGTGGATAGATTTCAGGGGATTAGCGCTAATAGTGATGGTGCAGCACAGTCTACCTTCAGTACTGTTGACTCACATTTAAATTGGTTAATGGCCTGTTTGGAAAATGATCTCATTAAACCGAAATGAAGCAGCGGGGGTTGTTTCCCTCCTGGGAGGAAGCTACAGTGGTGGCACCATCTCATCTGCAAATCATCCTGATCGTAGTGAGCGGAAGTTTGCCTTGACGAACGGCGCAACGGATCTGGAGGATTGTGCGGCATTCCCTCCCCTTTCCCTTGGCTTATAAACACCAGTCATTCCCCGCTCTTGCACAGCTCACACATAAACGTCCAACCACACACACTCACAAAAATAATGAGACTTAACCACCATCTGTGTAAACAGCATCTGGCCTGATGTGCACAAGCATGTGATGGATGGCCTCTATAGATGTTTTAGGGTTCTTGCTGGTTCCTACTAGAAGACAAGTTGATCACTGGGAATTTAAACCTGTCACGTTGCATTGTTTCATATAATAGAGCACTTTATGAGGCCAAAATCACGAAGATGGTGGGAAAAGGGACTGGTGTCTAACTTCAGCTGTGTGAAGAGCAGAGAAAATCCTAACTAAATCCAAACAATATTTACCATAATCTACAGGGAGCCTTCTCCATTCACAAGAGTCCTGCCTTTCTCCTTCGTGCTTGTTTGTTTAAGAGTTTTATTTACACGAGCAAGAGCTCTTGACGTAACAAATTGACTCCAGACGGCTTCTTGTAGCACGTCTGTCAACATGACTACATTCTCTAGAGACTCAAGCCAGGAGAAACCATCCGGGATCATCTATTCATGCCTATGGTGACCATGACCAGGCTGGAAACTAGGAGGAAACATCGTAACAAAGTGACTTAAATGGCTAACTCTGAAGCAGTGGTACTTTGTGAATAATAATAACTAGTACAAAGGAGCAATGACATTGATTCATAATCGTAGTCTTCTGAATGAGTGTTATGGACTGGACTGTCTTGTATCTCTCAGACAGCCGGTTCCTTGGCTGCTTCAGTGGGGCTAATAATGCAAACAATCACTATTGTTTTCTAAATGTTTAACACTATAGGGCTTGAGAATGTAATGCCACGCCACCATGACTTGTGGGAAATCCTCCATATTGTTTGAGTATGAACAGTTTTGAGGCATTAAGGTTACCCAGCATTCCTGATGCCAGTAATCTAGTTACAGTTGCTTTTCACATTTGGGTTTCTAATCCAATTGTGAGAGGGGCACGATGGCTTTACGGTTAGCACATTTGCATCGCACCCCTGGGGGGTTGGAGCTTCGAATTTAACACCGACATCATTTAATGAAATACGTTAGCAGGCTTATTAGACTTGAATTCTGCTTTCTCTTTCGTCATCATTTCAAATTTATTCCTATTTATAAAACTTGTGATCTGGTGGAAACCTTCAATGAATAAGATCATTGCAAGGAATTGTTTTAGGAGTTATGACAGTCATAACAGCGATGATTTAGATGACTCTGAGGGAAATGACTGCAACTCCTTATCTGCATTTTAGTTATAATTCTCCTGCTAGTTTTGTAACTACCACCAAAGTGTTCAGCACAGCTCAGCTCTCCAAATTACCCATAATCCTCTACATTGTTCCTCTACATACCTCCACCCATGCCGTGCCATACCAGATTAATGTCAAGAATCATTTCTCTACAAACTTTTTTCAGTAGCAGGCTAGTATGTAGTGGCTGGCAAAGTTTCTCACGCTTTTCAAATTTTCCATAGTACATTTTCTCACTGCTGTAGCTAAAATATGTAGTAAAATCCACCATCTTCTAGTCAGGGCAAATCTCAAATGTCTTCTTATTCACTTTGTTTGTGTCCACCATACACTATAGCATGGTCATTGTTGGGACATTTGCATTCCTTTCTGTCTTTGGCTTTAAAGGATATAAATACACAAGGGCAAATCTAATTGTGTCCGGTTTTATTGAGAGCAGTATTATGATTGCTGTGTGTTGGTCATCCCTCTGCAGACCCCACTGTGCCTAATTAATAGCTGTTGACTTGAATTTGGCCCACCGAGGGGCCCATTGGAGAGCAGTGGGGAATGTTGGCTATGGGTTGCTGTGGTCCAGCTTAAGGGGAAAGGAATCAATTATCTCCAAACATGTAGTCATATTTCCTGCGTTAGTCAGCTTGAGTCATTAGGAGAGCCATAGAGGCTTGCCCTTCGTACATCTCCACTCAAGCTCCTTGGCGTTCTTGTTTTCTGCCTCCCTCGTCTACAGAGCTTTCCTCTCTTTTTCCACTTGTCTTTCTTGATGAATGTTTTCACTCCTCCAGGTCATTTGAAATGTTTTGTAGTCAAGATGACAGGGCTTGTGTTATAACCTTGAAAGCACTTCACCACTCTTCTAAGAGGCTTTGTCAGTTTAGAAGTGATGAAGCCCCTCACATGAGCAATTCATTTCTCCTCACCATTATACCACATCTTCACTTGCTTTGATTTACTACTGCCAGACCCCTCTCTCTCTCTCTCTCTCTCTCTCTCGCTCTCTTTCTTTCTCTCTTTGGGAGGCCTGCTGAGAGAGAGAGCAGTGAGCATGAGTGAACGTTGTATAAGACACTGTGCTGAGAGCTTTAGGTGGAGTTCAGGTTGGTAGGTTTTTCTTGGCAGGCTTACTGGATTGACTCTGTGGTCAGGAACATGGGTGTGGAAGCTGACATTCACATTCCCTTTCTCACTCATCCACCATCAGACCTGAGCAAGGCCATTAGTCTCAATAGTTACAGCACAGCCTTAATTGACGTAGAGGTCTGTTAAGACATCGTAACATAAAAACACACCGCTATTTCACTGAAATAACTTATAAATATCAATGAAATTAATAATAATCACATTTAAACTAACTTAAACTAATTTAAACTAAAGAAAACTACAGAAATTAGAAGCCCCATTTGCACTAACATTACTCCATGAGGATGAAGGAGATGAGGGAGTTCTCTGTCATTAGAGCTATTCGGATGGGACTAGTTTTATATGAGGTGGTGATTTTAATCCCGTGCGAACTTGTCACGTCAGTGATTTTTCAAGAGTTTTCCCGGACTGCGTGTTCCGTTGTTATTTGTTTACTTTGCCTTTTTGGTTTTGATTGTAATAGATATAGTCATTGTACTGTACATATTGTTACAAATAAGTTTATAACTAGTTACCTCCAATGGGCGGGGGGGGGGGGGATCTTTAATGAAAAATTCCTTGCCTTTGTTCTCTAACAAACTTTTAATGTGTGTCCAGGCTTGCATTTCTATATAAAGTCTAGAACGTTCAGGGTAAATTTGTCATATATTTCTGAATCCCAACTGAACTACTTTTTAGCCATCACATAATTTTGCCATCTGCTCCTACTCTTAAAAGCTCCAAACTCTGTCTACTATCCAGACTCATTATTCATTACAGTAGTTTTTGTGGCATTTGTTGTTGTTCACATGAATCATTTCTGACCCAAAAAGTAAAATGGTCAGGGATGTTTTCCTTGTTTATCTTCATTTTAGTTTTAACCAAATCCATATGATCACGATGGCTTAATAACGCATATTAGAACTCTGTATCGTCTTATGATACAATTTTCTAGCTTGTGTTCAGACAATGTCTCGGCAAATTGTCAAATCAGTGTGAGTTCGGTTCATGTTCCCACACACAACCTCATCCTGTTAAGCTGCTGAAACATTTACAGAAGAAAAAAATTGCGTGTAACTATTTTAGCGATACATCCTGTGTGACATGCTGTATTTATTTTTGCTGACTTATCTGCCTAGAATGTGTTAGTAAAAGGATCTCTGGCTGCCTTTTTCATTCCTCTTTACATTTTTGCTCTTAGAAATGGTCCAGTTGTTAGCACACATAATAGAATTATCTTACAGCCTTTGTACCATTTCACCATTTCTGGCAAGCTGAAAAGGACTTTGACCTAATCTACTTTGGGGTAGATATATACTGCCCTACTTCGAGGACCATGATTTGACTTATGCAAAAGTGCTATATGTACACTTGCAGACCGGTCTGAGTTAAACGTTGTATTCAAGCTACTTGTTTGCAAGCATTGATGTCAATAGACCAGCTAATCTGGTGGGATTCTCTATAAAATTACTGCATTCATGTGTATTTTCCTAAGCATCAGCTCAGCAAATGCAGCTGCAATATGAACCAATTCCTGATTTATAAGAAGAAGCACCTGTGTTTGGAAAGTCACATTCCATGGACCATGCCGTTCTGAGACACACCTGTACAGGGCTGCAGGATAAACACTGTGCATGTACAGGTGGATGTTCGCCTTTTGTCTGGAACATCTGAAAAAAAATTGTGTAATGTATACTGTCCAAGTCTCCCTGGAGAGCTTTTATGATCTAAGGAATGTTCTGCAATAAATTGACATGTGGATAACGGTGGAGTCTGTTGGGAGTATAAGGATTTCATTTCATATTACCGTTGCATGGATACTGTGTTCTCAACAACAAAATAAATCAATGTAGAGAGTAAATACTAAGCATGTATTTCCACCCCCACCCCCCATTTGAATAGGTTAGTGCATTGTTATGTATGTAATAAATGTTGTGTCTTGAAGATCATTTGTTCTTACTCTTTATGCTCAGCTATAATTAGTTAGATTTAGATTTGTGTTTGGTCATTGGGTTTCATTTTGTATTCTTTTGCTGGAATTAACCGCCTTTCCAGTCGAAAAGATTTATGGATACATTATAAAGCAGGTTTATGGACCCGCTATAAAGTTGCTCTCCGTCAAAACACCTTGACCTTTCCAAAGTTACATGAAAACCAAACAGTCCACTTCTCAGTAAGACAGTAAGACCTGAGGACTTTTTTTTCATGTGAAGCTTGTTTTATGTGTTTGTTTGTTTGTTTGATATAGTTCACTACTACCATTGAGCCAGCTATGTCCCACCATTTACAATCAATGGCTGCCTTTTGAGCTTTCACCCTGAGCAGTAACAGGATCTCGCAACTTTGTGATACTGCGAGCCAGACCACGATGGCACTTTGCTGACCCTTGGGGCGTTATCCTCTGGGAAACTGATAGCCGTGGTGGGGGGTTGTAGACTGTCCCAGCGCGAGGAAGACCCTGCTACATTGTGTGTCAGAATGTTCCACGTTGGTCACATTAAACACCAGTAAGGGTGCCGTTGATATTTGTAGTGGACCTCCTGCATTTCTACATTCCTTTAGTTAATTATTCAAGCCTTGGTAATATACACATGCTTTTTATTCTAGCCTTGAGAAAGGAAGAAAGCTTACACTTCTTTCTGATGTCTGTTTCTCCTTTTTCCTGACACAAACATGCATATTTGTTCCCAATTGAAATAGCACATTAGTCCCAGTACTGACGAGTAGTGACCCACTATTGGACCCACTGTTTCTATAATACTTGGTCACCATTCGCTTGTTCTGAAAAACCTGCAGCACAAGGCTTTTTTCAAACACTGGTTGTGTGGAGTATACGGTTACTCCACTCACCCACCCCCTTTACATTTTTTTTTCTACTCGGTGGATGTCTCTGAAGGCCAAGATTTTTACTAAATGATTCATACCCTTTCACAGTTCCCCATACTTTCCCTGAACAATGCTCTTACACACTTGTATGCCTGCCTCGCTGGTTTATTCACTCTTCCCAAGCAGGGCGAGTGTATATAAAAGCTGTATCAAATTGCATGTCTGCATTAATGGGAGTGGCTGTACAGTGTGCTGCTGTCACAATGACAAATCAGCCTTTCAGGCTAGAGGTGTGCCCGAACCATTGGCCTGGCCATTGAGGAAGGGGAAGAAAAAGTTAATTGTCCTCTGGCTCGTGTTCAAGCGTTGTCGTAATTGCAAAGAAATTTCAAGGAGTTTTCAGTACCCAAGCTTTATTTGTTCACCCCCTTCCCCTGTTTTAAAGGTGGCAGCACTGAAATGGGCCCCTTGGCACTCAGACACCTCCCCAAAATTAGGCCTCCATCTCTTTGCCTGTCCTGCACTCGGCCTGGTTCTCACTCCCAGCCGATCTTCAGACCCAGAATTAATTACGTTTCAGGATTTTCCTGCCAGTCCCAGCACCACACAGCCACTTGTGTAAATGGTGGACTTCCTCCCTGCGGAGCAATAGCTCCAAAATGGAAGCAGGGACAGTACAGAAGTGAGTCATATTAAGGCTTGGGGCCTCCTTTATAATGATGTGTGTAGAATAAACTTAAATGTAGACAAATGTTTATTTACTCAAGCGTTCTTTTGAATGATTTATACAATGCACAAAAATGTTTTCGAACCCTGGGGCCTGTTCTATCTTAGTTATACACACAGCAATAAGCACATCGACGACTACTAAAGAACATCCTCAAATATCCTTATATGGTGGGATATGGGGCACGGTTACCAGTTGGTTAAGTAATTAATCATGGCCATTGTCTCATAACCCTTTAAACTCCTAGTAATCGGTTCCAGACTTTCAGTCCTCACTCTTGTAACATGTCCTATTAGTTTTACTGTAGTTAGTGAATAATTATTATTATTGAATAATTAAAATAGCATTTACTTATTAATATACTTATAATATATAAGCTGGAGCGTGGCGGCTTAGTGGTTAGCATTTTCGCCTTACACCTCCAGGGTCCGGGGTTTGAGTCCCGCCAGGGCCATGTGTTTGCGGAGTTTGCATGTTCTCCCCGTGCGTCAGGGGTTTCCGCCGGGTACTCTGGTTTCCTCCCCCAGTCCAAAGACATGCATGGTAGGTTGATTGGCGTGTCCAAAGTGTCAGTAGTGTATGAATGGGTGTGTGAGTATGTATACCCAGCCGTGTGACTGGCAGCAACTACACGCTGGTCCCAAACCCGGATAAATGGGGAGGGATGGGGAAAGCAATGGCAAACTACCCCACTACTTCTGCCGAAATTCTTTGTGGATCACATCGATGAAATACGTGGAGAGTGTTGACCCATAAAGTGACCGAAGGTTGGTCTCGACTAATAGAGAGAGAATATATAAGCTAGAGCAGTGGTTTTCAAAGTGGGGTCCGCCAGGGGGCGCCAAGGGGGCCTCAACAATTTGGTGGAAAAAATTAATTCTCTCTCAGACAACCACACACACACACACACACACACACACACAGAATCAATTCCTAATGTAATGTAAAGATGTAAGATATAATTATTAATAAAATAAGGGGGATATATTCAGAAGTCTGTATTCTTAATGTGTTTTAAAGACATCTTGCAAAAGGGGGGCCTCGGTTGTTAATGCCATTTGGGGGGCCTTGCCCTGGAAACGTTTGGGAACCACTGAGCTAGAGGGTGGGGTATGTGGTCACACACACACAGTTCCTCAATGTTATTTATTTGTCTGTAATGTTGGTAATATGTGTGTTTCGGTCATTTGGTCAACATGCTCGTGCCTTCCACGATAAGCTGATGTCTCCGGCCAATTTTATAACAAGAAAACATACTAGTAATGGAACAAGGTCTGAAATTATCCAATTGAGAGAGAGAGTACCGTTTACAATCGTGTTACGATATTCATGAACAGTATGGGTTGGGTTGATGGTTTGGCTCTTAGACATGCATAATTAAGATATTTTAGAAAACATAGCATGACAGTGGCATTTATGTATTTTGATTAAAGTTAATATGCTAGCCCTCAGATTCTTGTGATATGTGTGGTTTGTTATGACTCAGCTAAAAAGTTGGAATTTTATAAGCAGTGTTTGTGTGTGTGCGTGTGGTGTGTGTGGTGTGTTTGTTGTGTCTGGGATAATGGGGAGTGTATTATGCTATCACTGGAAAGCTATGTTAGAAATTAACTGCTTCATTGGGCATGTGTGTAGGCTATTGTATGTATGGTGTGTGTCTGCACACATGCTCTTGTATATGTGTGTGTGTGTGTGTCTGAAAGAATGAAGCTCTGCACAGCTGGCTTGATAGGAGGCGCTTCCACACATAGCTGAAGTGCCTCTCCTTAGTGGTCTTTTATAACTGATATCCTCTTGGCCTTTCTCATAACTCCCGACTTATATCAGTGTCACTCTCGTGCATTTCTCAGACCACGTGCCCCGATATGAGATGCTGGCATAAATGACAAGTTGTTTCAGTTTCCTTGTGGGGTGATGGCATGCTTGATGGTTACGTTGTTGCAGACAGACATACATATGCTTTGAGTCATGATAACACGCATCTTGAAAGGTGTACAATAATGTCACACAATGATCGAAAGCAGATAATGTAGAGAAACATAGCATTTCCAACTTCCACGTTTACCAATAGAATGACTTATAACGCTACAGCGAAAGTGCAAGTGCTGCATTACTTGGTTAGGGAAGCTGTCAGACTTTTGCTCTTAGCATTCAGTATTATATAAAAACTACCAGAATGTAGAAATGGCATTTCTGCTCTTTTCTCCTAATATGTGTAATTTCATAACGTTTGTGTCCCATACTTTTTCTGGAATGCTGTCATCTAAACATTAATATGATAACAATCTCAGCCTTAGAGATTTTTTATTATTATTGTGCTAAGTGTTACAGCAGTGTACCATTTTAAAGTGTCTTTTAAACCAGTATACTGTAACAGTGAAAGGTCGGAAAGAGCTTTTACAGCTTTTATTTGCACTTAATATAAGAAGCCAAGCTTTCCCTTTCTTTCCACTTCAAATTAGATATTGTCCATCCATCCATCCATGTACTTATTTTCTTCTCCTGTTTCTCTCTTTCAGATTTGGCAGATAATTTGGCAATGGACGACTTGACCTTTCAGGAGTTGCTCCTGACCCCAAGACTTGCCACAGACACGCATGCCGGAGCGTCTGTACCTGGAGCAGCAGACAGGCTGCGTGTCCCTGCTTGTGTCTTCTTTCTATTCGTCATCCTCCTTCTCTTTGGATTTCAGTGAACCCTCCAATCTGTTTTACCCAGACTCCACTCAAGAATTCCTCTTCATCGACTCCTGACTGTCCTTTAAACTGGCCAGTGATTTTTAAAGGACATCGCAGCTGACCCTTTGTACATATAGTGAAAGATGATCTAGAGTGAAGACAGAAAACTCTTTCTCCCTTTGTGCGTGCTATCTCTGCTGTTACTTAATGAACGTCTGGGTTTTTTTGGTACTTCTACAAGGACCTGTTCAGTTGCTAAACCATTAAAGATGTACTCTCCCAGAGCATGACAAATACAACACGTATCCTAACTGTATCCCTTTTTGCTTTTATCCCACAGTACAGTCATCTGTTTTACATGGGATATCATTTGCTCTCTGGTGTTTTACACATGGCTTTACACAAAAAACAGAGCTTCCTGTAGGTAAAGAAGCTAACCGTCTTTTTCTTTCTTCTAAATGTCATGCTTTTGTAATTTATTGGACTTTCCAGAGGGGGAAGACTGTGAATAATGGGGTCTGGGGAAATGTAGTGCTTCTTTAGTGCACTGTCTGATGCCTGGACATGATCACACACATACACACCACATTGCATCCTAATTCTGCCACTCATTTCCTCTGCAGTAAATGATCCTTGCAGGAGATCAAGGGATTGGTATGTCGTTGTGAAACCTTCTCACTGCAGGGTGACACCAGTTGAATGTTACTTGGAGAGATAACAGTTTATTAGAACGGTAACTTTCCCTTTTAGAGTCATGCAATATTTCCTTCCAACCATCACTCGCTTTGCTTTTTCTCTCATTGGCGACATGTATTTCACTCGTTCTCTTTCTCTGTATCCTTGTCTGTCTCTGACTCTCGCAGTGACAGGCCATGTCATATTTAGGTGTGTACTGGAGCTGGATGATTAAAGATATGGCCCATGTGGACACGCTTAATTGTCCTCCTCTCATCTTTGCTTTGATTTACGAGTTGCCAAGACAGTGGCGTCCAAGAAAGGAGGCTCTGTGTTGATGGCTCTAGTGTTTGAGCATGTTTTTCTTTGTTTGTAAAACTGTCACTCAAAGGGATAATCCTTATGACCACTGTAAAAAAAAATTTAATCACTGTACAATTTACAGTAAATAATCATGAAACATATGTCCAGTAAAGTAATATATTGTAATTATAATATATTTACAGGTAATTATTTTGACTCGTGCTTTTATTGAAAGTTATATGAAATTTACAATTGAAGCAGGATAAAAACTGACCAGATGAAGAGTTAAGCAGTTCTGCCAGGATTTCTCGATCGCAGACGTTAACGCAAAATCAAGGAAACGCCGCAATGTTCGGAGGAGCCGGAGTTTTTCAAAATTACCATGGATTTTCCACAGATTTGGGCCAAGACACATCATGTGATGTCATAATAAATTGACGTGATGTCATCACAATGTGCATTCAGCCAAAACCCTCTTTGAATCATCAGCATCAAATATGAATACAGGTAAAAAGTCTCATCTACCAACACACATCACCGTGAAAGACAGTTCGTGCAATTGTAATTTCGCCAATTCAAGTAATTTGCATCACATTTTTTTTAAAGCCGCAGCAAAATCGAGCAACAAAAAAAAACTTGTGAAATCTGTACAGGCTGGTTAAGGGTCAACCACGGCAGTTTGGCAGTGCTGGGATTTGAATTTACGACTTTCTATGGCTTAAGCACTAATCTACCAATTCACTTGATTGTTTTGCACTGATTCAACCACCTCTACAATTGAATTAATTCACGCTAAAAGATGAAAGTTTGTGCTTTGCTAACATGACATTTTTACTAGTAAATATGCTTATATCAAAGAGGGTATGAGCTCACTTAAAAGTTGCTAAAATAAAGGCCGCAGAATAAGAGCTGTTCATTTTCAAATGTTCACACAATGAGAATCTTTGCTAAAACATTAAATATTTCACAAAGCGTTGTGTTTTCCGGTATTTTACTGTATATAAACGCACTGCTCTAATTGCCCAATCGTTTAACAGTACAACCCTGTAAAATATTTCCAAAACGATATATTGCTGTGAAAGAAATGCTGTAAATGTACAGTCATTTTTAATGTGTAGAGTAATAAATGTTCTCATGTGCAGTATGTTCTTTGCTAATTATGTAAAAGGTTTCATATTTTGAGCTGTTTGAAGAAGCGATCCAGTGTCCAATCCACAGGCATATCTGAAAGATTGTGTCTCATTCCATTGTCATCTGAAAGTAATAGGCACGTAAGTTCAAGTTAACGACTGAGGACTCACGAATGAAATCACATCGAAAATCCAGTGGGTATTAAATGAGTTATTACATGTTGGCCTGTTGTGAATTGTGTTAAGAAGCTCTGTAATTAAACACCAAATTCCCTCATTGCTGTTTATATTACAGCTAATTTGAGTAGTGGGGGAATATCTCAGGCCATTTGGCAGCTCTGAGACGTGGAGCACACGTGAAGACTTTCTTTCACACCAGTTATCCAGTTCAACGTTCAGTGACGAGTACTTCCTGTATGTGCAGCACTTCGCATTGGTTGACCAGTATTTGTGATTTGTGGAAGCCAATATTGATAGTTGTATTTATTTATTTATTTATTTATTTATTTGAGTATGTGGTAACAGGGTGGTCTCACAGCCAAACCAGATTAAGATGATGATTTCTGGCTTTGCAACTGCATTCTGATTTCACACTTTGTATTTATTAAAGTCAATAAACATATTCACATTTTGCTGTGAATGTTCTCTGTGGTTTGGAGCGGGTTTCCTGTTTCTTTGACGAGACATAAGGGATATTTATGAAGTTTGTGTGTTCTTGCTCTTCAACTCAAAGACGCCTTTTTGATATCCAGTTTCACAAGTGTGTGTCAGAAATGCAGACTAATTAAGGTATGAGGAGCCACACAAGGCCAACTATATAAACAAAAAACAATCTTCTTATTCAGTCGACTTCTTTGATCTGTTAAGAAAAAAACAAAGGGAAAAAAGTGTCAGACAGAGCTATAGAGTTTCACACCAATAGCAGCAAACAAACCTCATTTTGCCTAAGTGTTTACCTTCTAATGCCCCCCACCAATGTATTTAGCAGGCTCTAATTTATTTCCCATTACCCGCCTAATCTGGCCACCTAACTGACCGTGGGGCCACACACCCTGAGGCAGCGTCTTTTGCATTCTCACACTTGCTCCTTTCTCCATCAAAGCCAGATAAAGCTTGCCCGTCTCTAGCTGTGCCTTTCTCTTAGAACTTGTGAAGAACCTTTAGAATGGTAACGAAAGTCTGGTTATCAGGCCTGGGCCAATGGGGGCTTGAGAGAGGGAGGCAGCAGCTGAGCTGACCCCAGCTCCTGCCTACACTCTGAATGTTAATGGGGATGGGAGAATGGGCAAACAGACCCATTGAGATGCGTAGGATGAATGTTTTCTTAGGGTAATAAAGTGGCAATACAAGGACGACCCAATTTTAGGGTCAACTGGTCCATATTATGTGGGGGTGAATGGGGCACTGTGGAACAGAGTGTAAACTGATTTATCTGTTACTGAGAACATCAATTAGGCTAATTTTTTACAGATATTATCAGCTCATTGTTAGATCACTGTGAGATAATGATTCTGCCACCAAAACTCATCATGTATAGCCCATGTATAAAGTTACATATAGGGGAATTGTAAAGTAGTCAGCCGTGTAGTATCAAGCTGTAGTAAAATGTTTCACACTAGCTACTTCCAATTGAGATGTTAATGAAACCGATGTTGCTCTAAGAGCCAGTTCTGAAACGAGCATAATTCTCTTTTTACACTCAATCCCATTCATGTTCTCTGGAATTCCAGGGCCACAAATTTGTCCATTAGTGAGAGTTCTGAGGCAAATAGTGCTCACCTTTTGTCGTCCATTGAAAGTAACACCAGCCCACTTTCACATCCATAGTCAACAGATCCCTAGAACTCCTTAGTGGCTTTCCATTGGCCGTCCGCTTTCCAAGCCACAGTCACACAGAATGAATGGGGCCGGCCAAGGAATGTGGGACACAATAGTCGGAATGCAATGTTGCTGAAAGCCTCCCCCAAACCATGAAGACGCGCACACACACAGCCATAGCGATACATACACATGCTTTCACAAATCCAGACATGTTGAGGCCCCCAAGTATGCTCTTGATGAAGTTTGGTGTGGGAAAATATACTTTAGGCCAAGAGTGCATAAATACACGATTACTGGTGTGACATTAAGTGATAAATCACGGGTCTAATTTAAAGAGGCTATAAATTGCATTTCTAGCTTTTGCCATCAGTCATAAATTATCGCCTCTATCTTGGTCACATGGTGAACCAAATGGCTTGTCAAAACATCAGCATAGGAAATAACATGCATTTTTTGAGCTGCCTACTTTAGATGAGTCAGCCAAATAGTATTCCAAATCATTACTTTATTGTAGTGGTTGTGCACATGAGAATGTCTTTAAATAAATCAAATCAAATAGAGCTTTACACAAATACAGTACATTGAAAAATTATTTTGGGGTCCTATAAGAAAAATAATTGGTGTTGGTTATGTTGGAAAATAGTTTCTGACAGTCAAAAACAATCTAAAGTTATAGTGATTTTATTAAATCCAAGGATTTACTGTGAGATTTACATTCTGCACAAGAATACCCTCAAAAGAATGCCCTCCTCTAATATTGGCACCCATGGTAATTATGAGCAAAGAAGGCTGTGAATATTTGTCTTTGTCTATTTAATTTTTTTTTTATCTTTTGTTAACAGAAATTCACAAAAATATTCTGCTCGCATGGATATCAAACAATTGCAAACACAACACAAGTATATATATATATATATATATATATATATATATATATATATATATATATATATATATATATATACTTTGTTGAATATAGGTGTGGCACAATTATTGGCACCCTTTTAGTCAATACTTTATGCTACCTCCTTTTCCCAAGATAACAGCTCTGAGTCTTCTCCTGTAATGCCTGATGATGTTGGAGAATACATGGCAAGGGATCTGAGACCATTCCCCATACAGAATCTCTCCAGATCCTTCAAATTTCGATAACCACGCTGGTGGACTGTCCTCTTCAGTTCACCCACATTTTTTCTATGTGTTTCAAATCAGGGGACTGGGATGACCATGGCAGGACCTTGATTTTGTGGTCAGTAATCCATTTTTGTGTTGATTTTGATGTATGTTTTGGATCATTGTCCTGCTGGAAGATCCAACACGGCCCATTTGACACTTTCTGGCAGAGACAGTCAGGTTTTCGTTTAATATCTGTTTAATATCTGTTGATGGTTTATATCCATGATGCAAGAGTCCATGATGCCAGTCCTAAAAAAATGTCCAGGTCCTCTGGCAGAAAAACAGACCCAAAACATTAAAGGGCCACCGCCATATTTAACCGTGGGCATGAGGTACTTTTCCATATAGTTACCTCTCTGTGTGTGCTAAAACCACCTCTGGTTTCATCTATACAATAGAACAATAGAACTCGATCCCATTTGAAGTTCCAGCATTCTCTGGCAAACTGAAGATGCTTAAGTTTGTTTTTGGATGAGAGTAGGAGCTTTTTTCTTGAAACCCTTCCAAACAACTTGTAGGTGACTTCAGATTGTAGTTTTGGGGACTTTCTGACCCCAAGACACAACTAACATCTTCAGTTCTCCAGCTGTGATCCTTGGAGATTTTTTGGCCACTTGAATCATCCTCTTCACAGTACGATGAGACAGTAAAGACACACGTCCAATTCCAGGTTTATTCATAACATTTCCAGTTGACTGGAACTTCTTAATTATTGCCCTGATAGTGGAAATTGGCATTTTCAATGCTTGTGCTATTTTCTTATAGCCACTTCCCATTTTTTGAAGCTCAACAATCTTTTGACAGACTTCACAGCTATATTCCTTGGTCTCACAAATTGTTATGAATGATTAAGGGAATTTGGCCTAGGTGTTACCACATATTTATACCCTTGTGAAACAGGAATTCATGGGTGAACAATTTCCTTTTCCTAGTTACCCAGGTGCACTAAAAAATATAAATGGAAATCTAATTCAAATATATATTAATTCATAGGGTGCCAATAATTGTGCCACACATATTTAACAAAGATGTTTGTTTTGATAAGCCTGTGTTGTTTGCAATTGTTTGATATTTTTTTTTTTAAACAAAAGAGCAAAAGGTTAAACAATAAAGACAATTGTTCACAGCCTTCTTTGTTCATATTGACCCAGAGTGCCAATATTAGTGGAGGGCACTGTAAAATATTAAGACATTCAGTGGGGGAAAAAAGTATTTGATCCCCTGCTGATTTTGTACGTTTGCCCACTAACAAAGAAATGATCAGTCTATAATTTTAATGGTAGGTTTATTTGATCAGTGTGAGACAGAATAACAACAAAAAAAATCCAGAAAAATGCATGTCAAAAATGTTATAAATTGATTTGCATTTTAATGAGGGGAAATAAGTATTTGACCCCTCTGCAAAACATGACTTAGTGCTTGGCAATTACTTTTCATTTTTAATGCCCTGGCAGAGGGAAGGAGGTTCTCACCCAAGATTTGACGGTAGATGACCCCGTCCATCGTCCCTTTGATGCGGTGAAGTTGTCCTGTCCCCTTAGTAGAAAAACACCCCCAAAGCATAATGTTTCCACCTCCATGTTTGACGGTGGGGATGGTGTTCTTGGGGTCATAGGCAGCATTCCTCCTCCTCCAAACAGAGCGAGTTGAGTTGATGCCAAAGAGCTCCATTTTGGTCTCATCTGACCACAACACTTTCACCCAGTTGTCCTCTGAATCATTCTGATGTTCATTGGCAAACTTCAGACGGGCATGTATATGCTTTCTTGAGCAGGGACGCTGCAGGATTTCAGTCCTTCATGGCGTAGTGTGTTACCAATTGTTTTCTTGGTGACTATGGTCCCAGCTGCCTTGAGATCATTGACAAGATCCTCCCGTGTAGTTCTGGGCTGATTCCTCACTGTTCTCATGATCATTGCAACTCCATGAGGTGAGATCTTGCATGGAGCCCCAGGCCGAGGGACATTGACAGTTCTTTTGTGTTTCTTCCATTTGCGAATAATCGCACCAACTGTTGTCACCATCTCACCAAGCTGCTTGGCAATGGTATTGTAGCCCATTCCAGACTTGTGTAGGTCTACAATCTTGTCCCTGACATCCCTGGAGAGCTCTTTGGTCTTGGCCATGGTGGAGAGTTTGGAATCTGATTGATTGATTGCTTCTGTGGACAGGAGACTTTTATACAGGTAACAAACTGAGATTAGGAGCACTCCCTTTAAGATTGTGCTCCTAATCTCAGCTTGTTACCTGTATAAAAGACACCCGGGAGCCAGAAATATTTATTATTGAGAGGGGGTCAAATACTTATTTCCCTCATTAAAATGCAAATTAATTTATAAAAATTTTTACATGCGTTTTTCTGGATTTTTTTTGTTGTTATTCTGTCTCTCATTGTTCCAATAAACCTACAATTATAATTATAGACTGATCATTTCTTTGTCAGTGGGCAACTGTACAAAATCAGCAAGGGATCAAATATGAATCTCACAGCAACCACATACACTCACAAATGTATGACAGAGACAACATCACAAGAATCTCCTCACAATTTGCCATCTGTCACATCTTTTATTCTGTTACATTTTTACCACGGGCTTTTTTTTTACCATGGAGGAAACATATCATTTGGATAGCCATTTGTGTTTAACTTTTAATATATTTTAACATCCTTTTTCTTATCTAACATGCTCTTCTAAATCTTGTGTAGTTTGATCCACGAGTTGATTCATATCTATAAAGCGCTGAATGAGCACCATCAGTTCAGATGAGTGAGAGCGAGACACTTTCTGCTGTCACAATATACAAACATGACTTGGACTGCATGGCCTATAACAAAACAGTGCTACGCATATGATTGTCCATATGACTGTGTCACATTTCATGACATGCAGACATATCAGTGTTTGTAGCTCAGGGCTATATAATGGGCTCCACATCTGTGCCTCTCTATAGTATTGGGTTAATGTATTAATGGACACATACTGTGTTGTGTCTATGGTTCTTCATAAAGAAATGTAACAGTGCATTGTTATCGAATATATATTTTTTATTATTTAACTAATAGAGTGGTCAAAAATAGTAGAAATATTTGGAGAAAATCATGAATAATGACAACAGTGCTGATGAGTCATGTTTCCCTTGTCAACAGCAACTGTTTTGGTCTGGCAGTAATGCTACCTTGTGTGTGTCTAGAAAGCTTTGACATTTCCCTTCTGATTAACCTCACTCCACCATTTGTGCACCTTGAAGAAAATTTTCACTGTCTGTTTTCCTTTCACTTCTTTTTCATTTTCCCCTCTCTTTTTCCATAGCAAAAAAAATGCTTTGAATGTGTCACACTAACTGAATCGTACTGTTCTACATGATCTAATTCCCTGACTTGGTAATATGGGACATGTTAAAAAATGGCGGTCTAATACATATCCTAATATCAATATTGATTAAATTCAATTACTTAACATAGGCTAAATAACCTTTTTTTTGCGGGGAGGGCTCTACATGTAGTATGCACTTCCCTTTGTCATGATGTCATGGTTTATTGATAAGGATAATGCCGCATATGCGTGCGAGACAGAGGCCTTTAGTTATTTGTAAACATGTGGACACAAATGGACAATACACAAATGAAATAAGTCATAAATCAGGCAGTGACTATACAAAATGGATACCCACATGAATCCAGTGTTAAAGCAATAATTAAGAAGTTTTAAACAACCAGAGCTGTAATAAAGCTGCCTGGAACAGGACACACACAGAGGAGGATGGCTACAGAGCCAAATATTTCTCCAAGGATCACAGCTGGCGAGATGATGGTAGCATATTGAGGTCACCAAAAGTTGCCAAATCTACAATTAGACACCTCTATGCCAACAAACTGTATAGAAGCCACACCTTTTCTTTTGTCTAACCACAAAGAAACTACTGAAATTTTGGCTGAAACCATTTGGCTGGTTCTAAGGTCAGACGAGACAAAAATAGAGCCTGTGGAGAAGTGGGTATTTATGCTGGAGGATCTGTGATTTGATGTTGTGGGGCCTTTTTTTTAAGTTTTTTCCTTTAAAGGCCTTACATGGCATCATAGACTACCAGGAAATATGGAATGGAAATCTAGCTAGGGGGAAATCTAGCTAGGGGGACAAATTTGTGCAGGGACATGTGTCTTAGCACTGTTGCATTGCATCATTGGGCGGCTGTGGCTCAGGTGGTAGAGCGGGTTGTCCACTAATCCACTAATCGTAGGGTTGGTGGTTCGAATCCCGGCCCGGGTGATCCCATGCCGAAGTGTCCTTGGGCAAGACACTGAACCCTAAGTTGCCCCCGATGGCAAGCAAGCACCTTGCATGGAAGCTCTGCTACCATTGGTGTGTGAGTGTGCACTTGTAAGTCGCTCTGGATAAAAGCGTCTGCTAAATGAATAAATGTAAATGTAAATGTAAATGTC
>JAFFST010055649.1:155921-166431 GCA_022414735.1 Noturus placidus
GTAATATTCTTCACGACGTGCACATTGTGTCTGTTTGGCACTTGGAAGCAAAAGTACGTACATTCCCCAAGTCGAAACCTAAATCTTATTGTAGAAGACTATAATGGTTATGTATATGTAGTGATTTTTATCTGGTTGTAGGTTGGTGTTGAGAGAGAGAGAGAGAGAGAGAGAGAGAGAGACTGACTGTGAGGTCTTCTTCGTGATCAGGATGAGCAAAGCTGACTCCAGGATCCACTCTGTTTATATACCACGTTTCTCTGGAGTAAAAGGAAATCCGTGGCTTTTACATTTACATGTATTTATTTCGACTAATTGGCATACTAAAGTGGTATTAAAATGAAGAGAATGCATATCAAGGGTGTTTTCCCAAGCTTAGTAGTCTGGCCAAGGAGTCCAGCACTGGCTCTCAGGCGGTCCTGTGATCTGGACTTCATTTTAAAAACCTGCTGAACCCAGTCCACCCCCCCTTTCCAAGACACACACACACACACACAAAACAAGGATTTGTTTGTCTGGGACCCCTTTCACCTGAAGTGAGAATCACACCACTGGGCTAACAAGTTTGAGTTTATTGGTTGTTTTGTACATTTACATTTTTGGCAGGGGCGCACGGTGGCTTAGTGGTTAGCACGTCCGCCTCACACCTCCAGGGTCCGGGGTTCGAGTCCCGCCAGGGCCATGTGTGTGCGGAGTTTGCATGTTCTCCCCGTGTGTCTGGGGTTTTCCCCCAGTCCAAAGACATGCATGGTAGGTTGATTGGCGTGTCTAAAGTGTCCGTAGTGTATGAATGTGAGTGTGTATGTGATTGTGCCCTGTGATGGACTGGCACCCCGTCCAGGGTGTACCCTGCCTTGTGCCTGATGCCTTCTGGGATAGGCTCCAGGTTCCCCGTGACCCTGAAAAGTAAGCGGTTGAAGATGGATGGATGGACATTTTTGGCATGTGGTTTACGTTTATCTCATTTATTACAAGTGAGGGTTAAGGACCGTGTCATGGACGGAAAAAGAAAAACGACTACGGGATGTCCCTATAGTCTTCAGACATAGGGGACTATGTACGCCAGCACCACGCCAGTGGACGTTCCCATCTCGGTCGGTCCGCAACACTTCCAGTCTGCTTGAATTTCTTAGTAAGTTGGGTGCAGTGTCGTGTGTGTGAGGGAGAGAGCGAGATGGGCTTGCCATGTTTCCTGTTAAAGTCCATCACAACCTTGCTTCCCGATCTAGCAGTACGAACTATTTCAACACGTTCTTCTTTTTGTCAAATGCATTATGTATCTGAAAAACAAAATACATAACGTAAACCAAGTATTAAGTTGTGGAAGATTTTTGCTAGAAATTGGGAAGTTCCACTGTATATGTGGACTTTTTTTGTTTTGTTTTGTTTTTTAAAACACTGAGGGCAGTGGTGGCGAAATGGTTAAGGATCTGGGTTACCGATCGCAGGGTCGGGGTTCAAGCCCCAGCATCACCAGGCTGCCACCGTTGTGCCCTTGAGCAAGGCCCTTAACACTGTCGGTTCCAGGGGTGCTGTATCACAGCTGACCCCAGCTTCCTAACAAGCTGGGATATGTGAAGAAAATAATTTCACTGTGATGTAAGGTATATGTGATGGATAAAGGCAGCTTCTTCTTCTTGTTTTGGGACACCCTGTAGATCAGGAAAGGCTTCTTTTTGTCCCCTAACATTTAAATCTGTGGTTTTCAAAACCCATCTTACAAATACCGTTAATACTGCCGGGTTTAACTCTTTTGCGTTACATAAGTAAACGTTGTTATTGTCTCCAAGTTTTAAATCTATGCTTGGACTATAAATTCCACGGCAGGAAAAAAATCCAGATGTGGAATAATCTTGCTGCCACATGTCTGCATTTATTCATTTATTTATTTATTTATTGCAGTTTTAGTTATATTTCAATGTTTTGTGTTGTAAAATGAGCCCATTTGCAGAGAACTTCTGATTTGTCCCCAAGTGGTTGGGGCTAATGTGTAACTAGTAATGAATGAAATGCTTTTCACAGTCACCAAAGCCCTTTTTGGCTTGATTCGTTTCACCCAATGACGTAGTGTAATCAGTCCTTCCAGGATGTTGCGAATGCAAAATCAAGTGAACTCTGCAATATTCATCATAACGCATGTTCAGTCAAAGCGTCTTCGATTCGCGTGCGTCCAACACGAGTACAGCTAAGAGGTCTCGTTTACCAACAAACATCAGTTTGAAAGACCATGCAAAACAGTTTCACGCAATTGCAATTCTGCCAGTTCGAGTAGTTTCCACACAAAAATTCTCCGCAAATAGCATCGCAAACTTTGAAAAAAATCTGACACAAAAGCAAGCGTTTTTGGTCGTAACAATCATTAGAAAACTTTTGGAAAGTTTTCTTTTGGAAAGACTGCATCGTTGTTATTATTACTGACTATAAAATAACCTGTAGACAAAAAACCCAAGTAATATAATACGTCCTTTCACATCATTTGGACATGATTCATAAAACAGCATTTCTTTTTTTTTTTGCATCAACTTTAGCTTATTGATCTATTTATTTATGATACTGGCGTTTCAGATGAGACTCTGATTATGGGAAGTTAGGTGGAATGATGTAAGCCTTAGAAGTTGCATTATGTGTGTGAAATTGAACAGCTGTCTCAAATCAGAGACTGCATTTGCTTATAATTTGCCTTGTACTTTCCACCAGGCCAAAAGCCCATTCTTTCCTCCGGTGTATCATTGTAATGTAAAATTCGGCTGATTGTACCCAAACTCACCTGCATCGACAATCTCTTATTGTAGCGCAACTTTGGTTTTGTCATGACTGTTAACACGACCACGTTCTAATGGCTTGTTGAACAGTCTGGGTGCCATGCACATGTGTATCTCACAATAGATCCTGATACGCATCGGACTCTTTTCTTTGTCAGTAATAGGGCCTGAGATAATTGATCCGGCGAGAGTAACAAGGTCTACTGTCGCTGAAGGGTGGAGGCTTCTTAGAAAGCAGAAAGTGAACACAAAAAGCTCTGCTTTTTGGCTAACAATGTCTCCTGTTGCTAGGGTGAAAATGGTCCACAGGAGAACGTAATTGAACGGTCAGTGTCCCCCTTCTGGTTTTGGCTTTCAGCGCTGGCCCTTTTCACCTCGTAGTCAAAACATCTATTCTCCATACTTCCATGGTCCTGAATCCACATTCTATCCACAGTTAAGCCAAGTATATCCAACACAGCACCGATGTCCAAAATTATATCCTTTCCAAGCCAACTTTTCTGCGATTAATCAGCAAGGGTATTATTTTTGCCCTCTGAATTTTTTTACTCCCCCCTCCAGATGGTATGTTCCAGCCAAGCTGGCCAAATAAATTTTTTCATCCGAACGGTATACTTCATTCAGATGTTTTGGCCCATTGGTATTATAAATCACAATTTACCATAATACACATTGAGAACTTTGTGTTATAAAGTTCTGCTATTTCATCTTCACCCAGATAGAACGTAACCACGAGCACAGTTTTTAGACAAAGCTTCTAATATGACCAGTGATTTTCCAGCCACAAGCATCTTTTGTTTTCAGCGTGTGGTGGAAAAATTATAGTATTTGCCTTCTAAATCGCTATCCTTTCAATTAAGACCTAGGGCTTGTGGTGGTTTGTACATGAACCAAGCCAAGAATGTGATCGAGCGTATCTTGTCCTGTAATAAATGTGTAATTTTATTCCTTTTTTTTCCTTTTGACAGATTTTGCACAAAAGCATACCTATACCAACACTGACATATTTGACTCTCTATATTGCACTAGTTAATTTCTTTCCTTTTTGTCGTTTAAAAGGGTTGTGCACCATTGGAAGTAGTGTTAACTTTAAATAAGTATGGTTGATGAGGAGGTTGAACAGAAGCACGGATCTGATCCGATTTCCACTGAAAAGGCAGTGGAATTATTTTTCCACAGTCTAATGCAGTACACTTTTTGAACTTCTCTTTACCGTCTGGGATTCTAGATGTTTATTCGCCAACCAGTTGGTCTCCTCAGATCCTTTCTGTATGAGAGATACCAAGGATTATATTATCGTGGAGGACCTCATAGTTACTTAAGCCCTGAAGTACACAGTTCCCCACTAAGGTCTGAAGCTTTCACACCCTCCCATTTCTAACCAAAGCAGAGAGGGTCTTGGCCTTTTAAAGAAAAGCCCCAGTGTTTGTGATGGTTGATGATTGGCCTAGATGTTGTAAAAACGTGTGTTGAGTTCCTGCTGCTGCGCAGTGGCTCTTCAAAAGGAGAGTGGTTAGCACTGACCAGATTGGTATCTCTTTGTGTCAACAGTTTCTTATTGGGAGGCAGCGGAACACTCTTTCCTGTGCTAGAGCAGTCTGTTTTGCTTCATATTGGCAGCTGGGTCTTATGTCATGCCTCAGGTATGGACATTGGTGAAGATCAAAGGCTCATACTACTTTACGCTCTGAGGATAATTCCCGTTCTAATTACTTTAGCGCATTAGGACTCTAGAACCTTCGACCGCAGTTCTTCGACTTCCTATTATAGTATACATCTTGTACATGTTCTCATAGGGGTATGCTTGACGCATGAAATATTTCCACATTTTAAATTGTAGGTCGTATCTTATGTTCACTATGTCTCACAGCTGCAGTCTGGTAAATAATCAACTGTGTGTCATATCACTGCAGAGATAAGACATGAGTTGAAGTAAGGGTCCAGCCATGCCCGTGATGTAAAAAGCTCCTGTTTTGTTTTACACACAAAGTAATGTAATAAGACTTGACAAGGTGAACTAATATGCCCTGATCAGTGTCTTTTAGATTTCAATTAATCCCACAGTTCTGTCTATTGGATGAGAGTAGCTATTTCTGCAGCAGTGCAACCTTTTACTTTGTACACGTGTTTTTATTATTTATATATATTTTTGTATAGATAAAGCCCTGCCTAAAACAAGTACTGATGTAAAAAAAAAAAAATCGTTACATCTGAGTTCTCTCACATCAAATGCTGTGGACTAATTTAGATTTGATATTATTAGTATTATTAGTATTATTATTATTATTATTATTATTATTATTATTAACACATCTTTTTCAACATTTAGCCTAGCTATAGTCATGGTGACGTCCCGCATTAGTGCACACAGGAGTTTCGCTTATTGAAATACGTTCCAAATGCAGAAATTGACTGTTCTAAACCGATCAAAATACTTTTGACTGTACTCGCCAGTCATGATGCTCAATTGCTCGAAGGCCGTATTTTCTATTGCGGAGTACATTCGAGTAAACCTGGCGGTTTTCTCTTGGTAAAACGTGTCAAATGTGCAGTGGCAGTTAAACAGCAGGGCTCGTGTGAACCCAGCCTTGTGCTCTTTTGTAGTGTCGTGTAAGAGCAAACGCATCAGGAATTATATTTCTCTTTGTCTGTGACTAAGGATGAAGTCTTTTGTCAAGAAACGGGCCACTAGAATATCAACAGTATCGATGGAGGGAATTGATCCTGGCTCGACAGAAATTGTTCCTCCCTGTTGTCAGCAAGATTACAAGCCTGAGAACAGGTAGCAAAAAGAGTATTGTGCACTCCTTTCTGCTTAACACTCTGACCTCAAAAGCATTTGTCTTAAACCAGAAGTGTTGCTTAAACAGGTGTGTATGTGTGAAAAAACTGCTTCTGCTGCCATGATCGTTTTGTCATGGCACCTGGCTGTTTTCTGATAAGCAGAGAATAATAGCTGAAGTGCATCACTATAGCTAGGAGCCAGTGTGGGTGGACGCGTCATTAGAAATCAGCAAGAATTAAAATCATCTGAGAAGCTAAGGGTGAAAGGATGTCCCTTATTTTAGATAATATTGGTTTTACATGGTAATTAAGGGGAAAGTATGTTCACTGGCCACTTGGTTAATGTTCACCCAGTTAATATTCAAAACAAACATCATAAAGGAAGGGAGGGGAAGGGGTGATTTCAGTGACTTTGACCATGGCAAGGTTGCTGGTGCAGGACTGGTGAGAATATTGCGGGCAAGCAACACTCTTTACAACCATGGCGAAGATAACAGCAGCTGAAGAACATGCAACGTGTCGAATCTTGAAATGGATGGGCTACAACAGCAGAAGACCACATCGGGTTCCGCTCCTGAACAGGAATCTGATGTTCACCGAAACCCGAGAGATTAAGACTACAAAAACATTGCCTAGTCTTTTTCCAATCTCCAACTGTCCTGTTTCAGTGAGACCAAGACTAGTGAAGCCTCAGATGTCTCTTCTTGGCATGGAACCTGAGGTGTTCTGATGTTGTAGTCCATCCACCTCAAGGTTCAACATGGGTAATCCTCAGGCCCTGTTTACACTAGTTCTTTTTCGTTTTTTAAAACGCATAACTTCCATTACGGCTGTTGTCTACATTACTCCTTCGATTTCGAACCTCGAAGCCCAAGACTTTTGGAAACTTGGGGCTGGCGTTTCAATGTAAACAGTTTCTTGACACACAAGCTGTTTGAGCAGCCCACATTTCAACAAAAAACAACCTACATTATATGTAAAAAAAAAAAAAAAAAGAAACAATATCCCTTAGTTATATTTCATGAGTGTATGACTGTTTGTGACCTATGCATCTGTTTTTACCATGATGCATCATTTATGTATTCACTGCAATGTGCCAGTGTACTGTTACAAACAATGTGATGTTTTAAATGCTGTTTTAAAATAAAAATGCACTGGTGTAAACAGTCCCTCAGATGCTCCTCTGTTCACCACAGTTGTAAAGAGTTATCTTGGCCTTCCTGTCGGCTTGAACCAGTTTGGCAATCCTCCTCTGAGCTCTCCATCAGCAGGGTGTTTCCACCCACAAAATTGCCACTTACTGGACGTTTTTGTTGCTGTTTTCCACACAATTCTGTGTGTGGAGTATCGAGTTTCTGAAATACTCAAAACAATCAAAGCAACTGAGATCATGTGCATTGCGCTGCTGCCACATGGTTGGCCGTTTGCGTAATTGGTATTCCTAATAGACAGTGAGTGTAATTAAAAACATACTTTTGGAATTGTGAATGAGAAACATACTTGGAATGGTTTGCCCATTTCAGTACAAATATGGGTTTAGACTAACTTGTCATCAGTCTGCCGGTGGAGAAATTCATTTCAATCAAAATATATATAAATCTACTTTAGGGCATTGGCAGCATTTCTGAGGTACCGTTATTGAGCTGGATGGAGATATCAGTAAGGGTAATTAAAGCTTCGGGCCATGGGCGAGGCTAAAATGACCTTGCAGCAGCCTGTTCCTGTGTCATGGCCAGACCCTGGGGCTGGCTGACTATTTGGCCATCAGAAAGATGATGTGAAACACGACACACACAGTACATAACGAGTGAGTAAGAGTTTGAGGATGTAAGAGTCTTGGAACAGTTGGCTTTGCGATTTTGAAAGTTGGTTCGCTTTGGAGTTTGTGCGTGTCGAGATTAAGGCATGAATGTTCTAGTGCCTTAGGATAGTTTCTACTCGGAAACACATGGCCTAGAGAATGGCCGAGTCATCAGTTACATCATGATGTTCGGAACAAGCGGTGGAATCGAGATACAGTATTTCCATGTGGTTGAATACAGGAAGCTATAAATCAGCTACTAATTCAGCTGGTCAACTTGGTCAACTTGCTTGTGGCCAAAGCTTGCATTAGCATTTTGTCTGTACTTGTGGTCTCAATGTAAGTCAAGTCATGAGTCTTGTCTCGTTTTGCTCCATTTCTCTGAAAACCACTGGAGTTTGTTACCAGAGTGTAACGGTAACATTCATTTTCTGCTAGTTTCTCTACATTGTTACCCAGCACTCCTCCTGCAGAGCCTCCAGTGAGTGACGGCCCAGCAGGGGGTGAATTCTGCATGCAGGAACAAACACATGCAACCCCCCCACCCTTGTTCCAAATTACATTCCGCATGAGACCACCAAGACCCACAAACTGGGAGCCCAGAGCTCCAAGCAGCAACAAGGTGTGCGCCAGCAGAGGATTGACTGGGCTGCACCACTGAGTGAAAATTGCAAGGGGATTTTGAACTGATGGACTTAGAAGGAGCTTAGTCTGAGGATGAGAACAAAACTCAGGACTTACCAAAAGGAGTTGGCACTGTGTGTGATTTCAAGCAAGCTTCAGTGTTGCACTTTTGTGGAATAAGCTGGACATCTCTGGAGCCCTGTCCAGGCGCTGATGTTTGCTTTTACCATATACATACACATGCTCTCTCTGTATGGATGAGGCATATGCGTACTGACCTTTTCATACCCCTCCACTCAAACAGCTTTGAAGCTTGTGTCTCTGACATTGTTTAACTCGCTGTTCTTCTGAGTGAACCAGGCTGTGCAGTGCAGCGCAGAGCCACTCCTGATTGACGCTTTGTAAAAACTCCGCCTGAACATTTGTGCCTTTCCCTCACCACAAGGCAGATAGAGGCCGCCACCGAAGCTCCTTGTTAACACTTCCAATTTGCATGTGGAGTTCCCTGGGGCCCATTCTCTTGGCTCATGCATTCTGCCTTGTCTTAAAGAGCATGCTTTGTAGGAAGTGTTGATGCAGGCATTCCTTTTTATCTAGCCTTAACATCTAGAAGCTTTTCTTTTCTTTGTGCTCATTCTGTTGGGCCATTTTTATCTGTTCTGGCTTGCTGCAAGGCCTCATCCAAGGTCTGGTCCCTTCTCTTTTTATCCTTCATTGTGTGTGTTTTTTTTTTTTTTCTTTTCTTCTGCTCTCTCTTCTTTCATTTGAATTTAATACCAAAACCCGTTGTTTTGTACGTTTGCCTTGACAGACATTGTTGTTACGAGGTCATGTTTAATCATGCTCTTTGGATCTGTTGCAGAGACGAACCGCTCAACGGAGAAAATGTGCGGTCTTTTGAAAGAAGACATTGTGTTGTCGTGTTTAATCTGTGAGTGTAATCGAGAGCAGTAGCATCAGTCCACCAGTTCCCAGTCTCTACTGTGATGTGTTCCATGCTACCCTTCCCTTACCAGGCACAGCTCCATATGACTCTCCCTTGTTTCATGAGCAGCATTGCAAATTAAGGCCCGAGACAGTTGCCGTCCTCTAGTATTGATGTTAATGGGAATAATAGTAAGGATGCTGCCAATAACTGTGGCGTTTTTATGGTCCCAGAGCAATGTTTTGTGGCTGTGGAGACAGAGGAAGGACATGGGCCAGGGATTTTACCGTGGGTTTTGGGCAGTATCCCCAGCTTGGCTAACATTCCAGAATCTCTGAATGCTTGCTGATTATTCCCATAAGCTTCATTGGGGACTGGCCTTGATGAGCCTAAGACCAGATCTCTGCTTGCACTGGTAATTCACATTTGCTTCCCCACCACCTATGTGCTTCCTTAATCCCAGTTTTACAGACCTTCTGAACATGCCATAAAGTCTTTTGAGGAGGATTTAAAAAAAAAGCACAGTGTTGATCTGATGTGTGCTGTGGTAAAAGGATGACGGATAAAAATGCCCTCTGGTTCTCCCCGTTTTTAATTTGAATTTGCATTACACTTTTTAGATGGCTTTTCCAAAAACTGACCATACGATGGCTGAATTTACCAAACGTATTTTAAACAGGCCAACTCTTTCCAACGTCTTTAATGGGGTTTTTTTCCTCCCCCTGAACAGAATTACATAACTGTCACCAAGATGGTTTTCACAGCCCAGTTTTCATTTACAACCCCCCCCCCCCCCCCCCCACAAACAGATGATCTAGATATTTTTTGCTCCCTCCCAGTTCACAAAACACCTGCAATAGGTATTCGGTGTCCTTCACTACTTTGTTCAGGTGCATGATAACTGTCGACTGCCAGGCCACAATGGGAGCCATGCACATTAGTTCACATCAAATCAGTAGATCAAATGTGCTGGTGTCTTGTCAAGGGTGAATTCTTTTGCCTTGAGCCCATTTAGCTTGGGTTCACTGCGACACTGATCAGGATATTGGTTACTGAAGATGAGTGAATGGTGAAACTATTTTAAAATTTTTGATCTGGATTCCAATAATGATCTGGTTGGTTTTTTTTGTTATTTATTATTTTTATATTATTGAATGACTTAAGATGACCATATCATATTTGTGCCATGTCTAAATGCATGAAAGGATTCTCAGTTTTTTTTTTTTAGGTAAATTTATTGCCAGTTATTTATTACAATCCTCTTTGGACATGTGTAGGGTGTGACATTGCTGGTATTGTGCGTACAGTGGTACCTCTACCTACGAGCAGCTCCACCTACGAGATTTTCGACCTACGAGATGGAACACGGGGCAAATTTCTGCTCGACCAACGAGCTGAGGTCGAGCTACGAGATGGGAAAATTTCGAAGATTGAAGATTTTGAATTTACAGTAGATATGTAATCGTATTATATGCAATCGTAGGGTGTCCTTGGGCATGACACTGAACCCTAAGTTGCCCCCGATGGCAAGTTAGCACCATGCATCGCAGCTCTGCTACCATTGGTGTGTGTGTGTGTGTGTGAGTGTGTGTGTGTGTGTGTGTGTGAATGGGT
>JAFFST010055649.1:172126-194364 GCA_022414735.1 Noturus placidus
TATATATATATACATGCATACATGCATGCACACTGACCTTCCTTCCTGTCCATTTTGTTGGTGCTGTGGGAATTGTTAGTGCCTTTGTGAAAGATCCTGACCAGTGTGAATGTTTGCTGTATTGTTTGTCTTTGGATATCAGTCTTGTTAATTTGCTTCCTCAGGAATACAACACTTGCCCCATGGGGTACGACTGCGCACCTGTACAAATGCTCACCCATGCGTTGGGATATGGAACACTCTCTCTCTCTCTCAAAGGACAGACAGATGGAAAAAATGTACATCGGTGAAGAGGACTCTAGTTATCTGCTATGTGCCCTGTGGACCTGTGCTTAGTGGAGAAGTGACAAATGGGGTGTATGTGAAGTTGTGCTGGGAATAGAGGGAGGATTTGGCAATCAGATGAACATTGATAACATTGCTGCTTTTATAGAATAAGTGTTCAGTTCATTATTAAAAGTTTTTTTCATGGTGTCAGACCTTAGGAATGTGGCCAGTCCCATTGCAGTTGCTTTTAAGTATTGTAAATTCCTTTTTCGCCTGAAACAGTTTGTACTTATTGCATTAGCTTGTCTTGAAGACGCCCATTGCTAACCGGCTTATCTGGTTAACAAATCTATTTCTGTGGTGGAAATGAATGAAATTGCCTCGCTTGATGTTGTCCACTAATTTGGGAGAGTTCGTATAAACCAGGCCTTTGTCAGTCTGGTTGAGCTTTATTGCAATCCATGAAAGTCATTATTGTTTTGGCAGAAGTGTTCTAAACTCGTCTTGCTAGTATTTTCGAGATATTTGGAGGAAATGGGGAGGAAAGAAAAAAAAAAACACAATGCCCATACTGATCAGCTCCATATGAGCTCTCGGGCGCTAATACTGGTTTTTGGTTACAATCATCTCTTTTCAATGCACTTCCACTTTGGTGGAACAGTCACATGTTGTGTATGTGGAATAGAGCTGGAACAAAACCGTTGGTTTACTTGGAAAAAAGCCATTAAAGGGAGGGCACAAATACTTTATAGAAAAAGGAAAGTTCAATTAACTTAAAATTTCAAGGCAAATTGCTGCAGAGCTTTTTTTTTTTTTTTTTTCTGTTCTTTTTTTTTTTGAGGAAAAAAAAGCTGTGCAGAAAAATTGCCTTGCAATTTTAAGTCAAGCCAACTTTTCTTTTTCTTTTATTTTTTTTACGGTGAACCTGTCTAAGGGGCCATTTCCATGACAACGTTTTCAACTAAAAACAACTTTTTATGCGCGTTTGCGTTTCGTTTACATTTGGGGGCCAGGAAACGCAAAAAAATTGGGGGGGGGGTTCAAAGCGCAAGTTTTTTAATACGCTGCCGTCATTATCTCAGTGTAAATGTACAAAAGCAAGAATGTGCGAAAACGATGACGTCATGGTCACGTGTGTTACGTGCTCAGTCTACAGGCATGCGTGCGAGTACTTCAAAACAACCCGTGAGATGTTCAAAACTCTAGGACTGTTTGAATTTATTGACTCTTCTCCAGCAAAGTGTAGATTTACGGCATCACAATTAAGAGCAGCTGAGACGCATTTGTTGCATACGGCAAATTATTAACCCACATCTATGCCAACATAGGGTATTCAAAGTCTTTGTAATTGTCTCTTTTGGACTACATGTATCGTTTTATTGCTAATAAAATATAGAAAGCAGACTGAATGCGAGTGTCTCACTATTTGATTTGTATTTGGCGATTTTGTTGCATTTTGGTACAATGATGGTCGATTATTACTTGGATACGCGGTAAAAACTTTTTTTTCAGTATTTAAAAATGAATGAGCTTTGTTTGAATTCTGGCCTGGAGCACAACAAAAGCTAAAAGATGGGGTTGAAGACAGAAATTCATTTCTACAATGAAAAAAAATTTCTTGTACATTACATTGTATTGCATTAGGGACGTCTCGGCATTTATTACCCAAGAAAAATAAGCCGAATCCACGCTTGACAAGCATATTATTCCTTATGACAATGAACTATTTTCTTTCTTTTTTTTGTTACTCCAAATAGATCATATACCTTTTGAAATCGTTTGAGAAATGTAAATGTTATTGTTTTATCCAGAAAAATCACAGCTCCGCCGTTTGCTCGTATTTGTTTATAGAGCAGTCTTGCCCGGATCAATATGGTGAACACTTTGACGTGAATGCTTATGAGCACAGGTGTATAGCTTTTCTTTAAAAAGTGACATCGTCAACTACTGGCCTGGCATGAATAATACAGTTTTTAGTATATCGTTGTCATGTAAAGTACCCTAAAACACTAAGAATGACTTTAACTGCAGATCAGGAGCAGAAGTATAGCAGTAATGAATATTATTCTATACCAAAAATAATGTGTATGTTTTAGCAAGCATAATGTTGTTCTAGGTTCCCTTATAAAAATTTGTCTAATGAATTTGTACGAGGTATGGCCAAAAGTATGTGGACACATGACGGTCGCACCCATATGTGCATCTTCCCCAAAAAACTTGCCACAAAGTTGGACGCACACAATATTGCAGAATATATTTATATGCTGTAGCAGTACATTTTCCCAATTTCCTATATTGACCTTAGAAAATCAGGAATGGGATATTAAGAAAGCACGTATGAGTATGATGATCAGGTGTCCACAAACATTTTGCTGTATAGTTTAGATGATCTTTTGTATGTGGTTACCTGATGCAAGTTTGACAAGAGGTTGTTTTCCTAAGCAAGCCTTTTGGTCTCTAGCGTGAACACAAGTGACTGATGGACACTCAAAATGGCCTCAGGCCACACAACGTGGAGGGAAGAGATGCACGACTGATAAAAATATTGCTCCAGCAGCTGGAAGAGAGAGAAGCGTGCTGAAGGCAACCCGTGAGGACAAGACATGACACGAAAGCCAGATTTGGAAAGCTACAACTAGAGCAGCATAATATCTATGATTTACAAATCAAATATCCAGCATTTCTCTACCCTTAATGTTCCTGTTCTGTCTCACTCTTCAGATTATCCCTTTAATCTTCGTTCTTTAGACTGCACCTACTGTAATAGGAGTGCATGTGAAGTTTCTCTGCTTGCAGGAGCGTGTGTATCATTATTTTGCAGGGTGAGAAATATGTTCCCTGACAAATAGGAGTCGTGCCAATACCAATGCCCCCACCCCCCCAGTAGTAATTGCAGCTTATGTTAAATGAAAATGAGGTGTAAAATATGACTTTTGGGGGGTGTAGATTTTCTCTGGAGTCTGTTTTTTAGGTGCATGTCTTAGGAGTGCTCTCTCGCTGGGATCTCAAACAAAATTTCTTTAGAGTATTTAGGTTGCCAAATAAACTTGTTTTACACTTAAAGAATAATTGTGACTCCAGTAGATGTTTTGATGTCCCCTGTGTTGCTATATGGGATCTGCTGCATATGTTTAGCTTAACTATATAGAGCCAGTTCCAACCAAGCGGGAGCCATGCCCAAGTCCACCTATTTCACTTGATCTTGGCCTTCAATCGACTATCAGGTGTGATGCTTACTTGCCTGGAGTATAAACCTGCAGCTGCAGTAGCCCTTTGCAGATGAGAATGGACACCCCTTAGTTAGACGCCAAGCCCATTAGTCTGACTTTCTGTTAACAGCACGTTGATGTAATGCCCTTGAGAATTTATGATTTCTGACTCGAGATCCTAGGGCTGATGGAAAAATGTGTGAGTTGGTGAGTGCATGCGGGTGGTGGGTCTGCTGGCCAGTGCCTGGCTGGGTCAGAGTGCATGGCCTTTCTCAGAGGAGTGGCTGGTGACCTTTGACTCTAACGGTTAAGCTAGGAAGCTAGTTTCATGGCCCGACGGCCATTGAAGTCTGTCTGGGTTAGGGGGGAAAAACGCTGGGGGCACAAAAAAGGTTGGGTTTGGGTTGTAAGGGCATGAGAGCTAATTTAGGTTTCACCCACATTCCTCTTTCTACCAAACTGAATCCTTTCTGGTAAACGAAGGATGTAAACAGGACATGACTTCGTCGTTAATGGAGAACTGAACCAGCTCATTAAGATTTACTGTAAGGTCACTTACCACTAAGTATAAGTGGTGAAAATAGAGAAACAGGACATGCATGTTAGTTACGTTTTTACGACATTTTGTTAATTGCGTGTTTCTTGGTATTTGCTTCTATATTCTGCTGGTTGTTCTTGTAATTACAGCATTAAGGTTGTGATGGGGTATCGTAGACTTCCTTTCGGCTTAGGAATGGTAAGACTATTAAAAAAAAAAAAAACTCTACGAATATATGATAAATGCAAATCTTCGAATCAAGAACAGACAGTCGAGCCTCTTTTCCACTGTATAGTCGAGCAGCTCTGAGCAAGGAGAGAGAAACCAAGATAAGATAAATCCTGTCAGATCTTTTCTCACCGCAATTGCAAAGTATACAAAAAGTGAAAAACTCAGTCGTTTATAGGAGGAGGGAAAGACAAACATTTACAATAACCTAGTTGCATAAGTATGCACACCCCTAAACTAGTAATTTTATTTATTTATTTGTTTGTTTTTATTATAGTACTCTGTATTTTTGGGTAAGAAACTGTCACAGTGGCACATCTTGAGTTGTCAATATTTTCCCACTCTTAGTTGCTGAAACATGCTAGATCCATCAAATCCATCACCTGTGCACAGCTTGTTTCAGGTCACTCCACAGACGTTTAGTTGGATGCAGGTTTGAGCTCTGGCTAGGCCATTCAAAACATTGATCTTCTTTGGTTAAGCCATTCCCTTGATGATTTGGCTGTATAATTTGGATAAACAGACACAGACCTTGATAAAATCCCCAGTTTTGTTTGACGAAAAGCAGCCCTAATGCATAATGCATAATGATGCTGCCACCATGCTGCACTATTGGGATTTTGTTCTTTTGTTGATGTCTTTTAAGTATTTATTTATTTTTTTTCACCAACCATACCAATTCAAACTTCTGGAAGAATTATACCTTTTTGTGAGAGGGCTTCCATCTAGCCATCTTAACATGCAGATATTCCTGTAGCTCCTTTAATGTTGGCGTTGGTCTCTTGTCGGCCTCCCTGGTCAGCAGTGATTCACCGAAAGGAAAATTCTGGGCCGAAACTGAAACTAAAAATTCAGGATACACTTGGCTGAACACCGGGAAAATTATTATTTTTTTTTTTTACATTTTCTTCATTATCTGAATTGGAAAACTACAAACCAATAAAAATGATCACATTTATTGAAATGGACGCACCAAAACAATATTAAATATATTCTTCATTCAGTTCTGTAACGATCAAATAAAAAAGAAATACAGAATTATCCAAATAATGTAAAGTTCTAGAAAACTATTATGATATGCAAACCAGCAGTCAGGTAATGAATTAGGCCTCTATTCTTTTTACATAAATGTATATCCACATTCATTAAAGATTTTGCAGAACCACAGCAACAGATCTAACCTCAAACTGTAAACAACAGCTGTAGCCTCAAGTCAAGAACAACGTTTTGCAGGGCTACACAAATTTGAATGTAATTGCTAGACACGATAGCAAATTGAACCGCTTTCTATTTAAGCAAAAGTTGCTCAGCTTTCTGGCAGGAGAACCGGTGCTTGGGGCAGATAAATACCTGCGTGCAATCCACAAAAGCAATGGAAAGTGTAGCTGTGCTTGTTGTGGCGCCCCTGTGGATCGGGGCGCTTTCCCGTAGAATCTCGTCAAACATGTCAAAGCGAGGGAGTTTGCGTCTCATCACTTGTACCACCCGTTTCTCTGGCACCCACTGCTCTGTGCTGCACGTCGATCCTTCAGCTCTGCGGGTATCATTTCCCGTGCATGCTGCTTTTTATCCTCGTCAAAGTAATAAGTAATTAGAAGTAGTTCTTTAAATTGTGGATCTAGTAATGCCGGCATATATTTTCCGCTAATAATTTCAGTGCATCCTTAATGGTAAGTGTTTGTCCTTTTGTAAATTTTGGAGGGACATTTTGTTCTTGGTAAGGTCATTGTGGTGCTCCATCTTCGCCACTGGTGGATGATTGCCTTCAGTGTTCCATGGTACAGTTTAAAGTTTTAGGAATTTTTTTGTACCCCTTTCCTGATCAATTCCTTCGTGCAGGTAGACCCTGTACAGGACTTGTCAGCTCTTTCAGGATTATGGCTTCAGCAGTCAGATGAAACCAAGATGTCTTCAAGAAAATCATACAGAAACAGCTGGGCTTTATTTGGCATTAAACAGAATAATTTCATTGATGGCTGTATGAAAATTACTTTTGAACATGAGATTGAATGTTCAATGCAACAAGGTTATCGTAACTTTTTTTTTTCTTACCAAATTATTTTGACTTAATTTCTATTTGTTTTTCACTTAATTTGCATACATTGTAATTTCACGTTAAGGTTGGGAAAAGTTCAGGCGTGATTCATCTTGGTTAAATTTTTTTCCCAACCGTCACAAAAAGTATCCATTGTAACAGGGGTGTGTAGACTTTTTATATCCACACTATGAATGCGTTCTCTTTGATTGCATGGTAAAAATGAAGACACTTGTGCTAGTTAATATTTGGGGCCACCAGGAATATTCAAGAGAAACTAAAAGAAGGAAGATGGAAAGAGATGCAAATGTGTTTGTTAGGCCAGACTTAAGTAAACGATATTGTTTTTACTGTGAATGATGACAGCGTTCAGTCATGATGATGAGTACGGCTTCATAAGGATGCCTATATACTGCTTTTTAAGATGATCCCGTTACGAATGAGATGGGTCGACTTCAACACCCTGTTTTATGTTAATGGCAGCCAGGTAAAGATAAAATTCAGTCCCCCATCCATTAAAACTTTTGCTCCATTTCACTTTTTTTTGTATGAGTGTTTAATTATTTTGGTACCTCATATAATTTAATCGTCCAGAGGATATAACATTTTATTTAGCCTCTACTGTATCTATCCTTTTTCAAAACTACCCTAATTTTTGGACTATTGAGTGCACATGAATATAAGCCGCACCCACTAATTTTAAAAAGAGAACAAATTTGTGCACATATAGGCCGCACTTGTCTATAAGCCGCAGGTGAGCACGTTGTAACACGAGATATTTACACACAAAGATGTTACACAAAGATTTTTTGAAACTTTTAATTAAATACGTACCGTAAATGCTTTTTTCCGTAATAGTGCCTGTAACACGGCTGGTTAAAAAAATTTTTTAAATACAGTTGCCTACCAGGAATAGTCATTGATTGCTATCTCCATCTTAACCGCACTAAAACCACTAAAGTCATCTTCAGTGTCGGAATTGAACAGCCTCAGAATTACTTCATCACACTTTCTCAATCTTTCATTGTCGCTTTCAATGTCACTTGCGTCTCGAGGCAAATTCGCCCTTGAGCTTGTGCTGTCCTCTTCAGCAGTCCAGCCTTTCGAAACCCGTTGGTGATGGATTTTTTGACACTGCTCCACGCTGTTAGGATCCACTGGCAGACTCGAGCAAAAGTTGCTCTTCGCATGCGGCCAGTTTTGGTAAATGATTTCTTGCCGTTAGTCATCCAAGCATCCCACTCAACTCGGAGTGCCACTTTAAATGCATCACAGTGGTGTCGAGTGGCTGAAAATACTTTGTATGTTTTCCATGATGAGGGTGTGTGCATGAAGCGCAAAATGACTGAGCTGAAGAATTTAGTGTGAGTGCGTTTGACTTAATTCGAACAGTTTCATTGGTCCACTGTGACCTGTTCGGTAATTTCATTGGTCCGATGTGACAAGGCTAAAATTTTTGGCGGCATGAAGCTCGTTAGCCCGTAAAAATCCATAAATTAGCCGCATCGTTGTTTAAGCTGCAGTGTTCAAAGCGTGTGAAAAAAGTAGCGGCTTATAGTCCGGAAAATACGGTACTGTAAAGAGTAGTAAGTGAGTAGATTGATTCATTAATACTAAAGCATGATTTTAGAAGGATTAAAGGTTTGTACCATGTGTTATATTTCGATCTTTAAAAAGATCTGCAAAGTTTACATTTTGCAAAGATTTCATTGTTAAACTAGTATAAAACTAGGCAAAATCCCAGAGGTGTATTTTTAGTTTCTGTGGCCAGCTCAAAGGTACAGCAGTTTTAGACCCAAGACTCTGTTCCACATTTTTTTTTACTGTGTTTTACCCCGGTTTTCTACCCACCCCTTGCTCTTTGCCCTATACAAAGAGGTAAGTGTTGGGGAGAAATATGATGGTGGACGGGATTTAATGGTGTGTGTGTTGGGTAGGGGGGCAACATGTTTTTGAGCCTGGACAGGATAGCATGCAACTCATTTGTGCTCACTGTAATGTGGTGTCATGGGTTTGTATACTGAAGTGGTTTTTTTGTTTTGTTTTTTCTTTTCCTGTAAAGTATTTAATCAGTTTAGATCAGCTAGAACAGTTACAAGCTCAGAATTTCCTGTTTAGAAGTTTACCAATAGCTGGATCAAATGCATCTAAATACAGATCAAGCACCAATGTTTGTATGTGAGTGTGGCACATACAGTTGCAGTCATAATTATTCAACCCCTATTGCAAATCAGGTGTACTGTAGAAATATATGCATATATGCAAAAAAGGTGTTTTCTCAAAGGCTTCATTAGTTGCACCAGGTGTTCTGGAGCTGGAACACATGAAATACTTGAACTGGCTACGGGCAGAATATATATGAAAAATCTGGATGGGGCAGAAAAAGGAAGCTATCAACGGCTGCAGCCAGATTTCTGAGACGGCAGGTTGTGAAAAACTCTCGAGTGACTGCAAAAGACCTGAAGCAGGGTTTGGTGGCAAAAGGCACTGAGGTTTCAATGAGCACAGTAAGGCATGTACTAAATGCAGAAGGTTTCCATGCCAGAACTCAAAGACACTACTGACCCAAAAGCACAAGAAAAGTCGGCTCAAAATCATAAATAAGCCACAGAAGTTTTGGGATTCTGTTCTGTGCAGCGATGAAACAAAACTGGAACTTTTCAGCACGATGGATCAGCGGCATGTCTGGAGGAAGAAGAGTGAAGAAAGAACACTGTCCACAGTCAAGCATGGTGCTGACTCGGTGATGCTCTGGAGCTGCTTTTCATCCTCTGGCACTGGAAACCAGCAGTGTGTGGAAGGGAAGGTGGATTCATTGAAGTATGTGGAAGTCCTCTGAGAAAAAAATCATGTCGTCTGTGAGGAAGCTGAAGCTTGGCATCATAGGACCTTCAAACAGGGCAATGATCCCAAACATACCTCAAATTCCACCAAGGCTTGGTTGCAGAAGAAGTCCAGGAAGATTCTACAGGGCCATCACAGTCAGCTGACTTGAACCCCATAGAAAATCTCTGGTGGGATTTGAAGAAGACGGTTGCAGCACACAAACCCAAGAATATTACTGAACTGGAGGCCATTGCTCATGAGGAATGGGTTAAGATTGCTCAGGAATGCTGCCAGAAGCTACATATCTCATTTGCAGCAGATCATAACAGCAAAATGTGCTCTACTAAGTAATAAAGATGCTTGCCATGAAGGGGTTGAATAATTTTGAAACTGGAGAAATTATTAGAATTTGCATTTTCAGTTGAATTTGGGGAAATCACTTGAAGCATTCGTTGTGTTGAACTATTTCAATTGCTTTTGAGTTGTTCATTGCAAACAGCTGAAAGTCTGTACATTATGACAATAAACCTGATATGCAATGGGGGTTGAATAACTTTGATTACAACTAATATATATGTATGTGCGTGGTTCTGCAAACCTATCGGGGGTCCAGTTTCTCATTTTGGGGGTCAATATTCAGTTTCTGGCAAAGCCCTCATCAGTACTGATTCAACTGCAATCTTATACTAGAATGAGAGAGCACCATGAAACATTATTTGAATGAGTAATATAGCACGGAGTGTTTGACAGCACTACCAGGCATTTGGACCACAAACCAAAAACACCATTTGGGACAGGGCTATAGTCGTCATGAGCTATGAAACTGTGGCTGTGAGCATTGCACAAATTCCTGGATATGCTCATCATGTACTTTAACATTTATTCATTTTTATTATGTGTTCGTGCGTCATCGTAAACGTGGGACTGACTAGATAAGATGATCCCAGATTTTTGTAGGAAGAACTAATAGCTAAAAACATGAACTTGTTTGCTCAGAAAACATCATTTCTAATACTAAAATGAAATCAAATTAAAACCTTGGCGGTTTTATGTCATATGCCACTCAGGCACATCCATTTATGCCTGTATTCCTGTGTGCGTTAAGACCTGGGTCACTTGAGCAGAGTTGTAAATGTTGTAAAACGGCCTGTTTGGCTCTCGGCAGCAGCCGTTGCTGTGAATGAGTGGACGTGTCTGTCTATAGAGTGCAGACTGTAGTAGCTACAGTTCCAGCAAGCTGGCAGGGAAATCCAAACAGGCTGTACACTGAAAGGCCCCTTGTGTTGTCCCTAAATTCCAGCAACTGCATTAAAAAGTTAGAAAAACAAAACATTATTGCAGCTGTGACTACGCATTGCCTCCCACTCCCCCTGTACTATCGTGACAAGTCAGCTTGTTTTGCACACTCTTCAAGCACACTTTGCCTCCCGGAGGCTGTGGATCAGCAGAATTATTGGACACCGGGCCACGAATATCTATGGCATCTTTGAAATTCACTGTACTTCAGCACTTCTCCACTGAGCAGCACCAGTCACCCTGGCTCGGCAACAAATCCGAACACAGGGCTATCAGTATCCTGTCCGAGCGAGCGTGCCGCTTTCACATCATATGTACCTATGAAATCACTGGCTGGTGCTTTGAAAAGCACATGAAGCAAAATACTACTCTCTCTCTTTTTTTTTTTTTTTTTTTTTAAATGGACATTTTTAAATGAACCAGGTGTATCTCATTTGATGTTACTGTTAACGAGACATAAGTCACATGTTGGAGCGCTCTCCCACAGGGTTCACAGTATTAACTAACTTCCAGGCAGTACTCCACTATTAATGAGTGGGCGCCAAAAAGGAATGAACCTCCCAATGTTTTCCAAACTTCTGCTGTTTCGCTGTGGTTGGTGTGTTAATTTGAATGACTTCTCGAATGACACATCAGTGGAATAGGGTCGGGCTGTTTCATAATGCTTCTTTCAGGGGTTGACAAATCAGTAGCCTGGATGCCTGGAACAGGAAGATTACTTATCCAGGCTATTAGTATTTTATTCATAGCTGTGTGAGCTCAGTAGATGTAGTAGGCTAGTGAACACCATTTACATTTTTTTCCTTTCTGTGCCCTTGTTCAAGAACCAGATAAAGAAAAAGCCCTACTTGCTGCTGACTTTCACTAAACAGAAGTTGACCTGTATATTTAAACTAAATGTGCTTCACAATTGTATGACCCATCTCATGCTGTAACTCATTCTTAATCCCATGACTTGCTGCATCACACATGTCTGCTATGCAGATGAATTAACTTGACGCACACACTGAGGCATGGAACCTAATCAAGTCAAGTAAAATTTTTATTTCTAAAGCATGTTTAAAGACAACAGGAGTTGATCTAAAGTGCTGTACATAACATCACATTAAATATCATCATAAGACAAAGAATAAAAAAGTTTTAAGAGGAAAATTGAAAAACTGCTAAAGACGGAGCAGACCTCGCGTGACCGGAGAGACCGTTCTAGAGTTTGTGAGCAACCAGTACGATAACAGGGGACAGATGAAAGAAGTTGATTACAAGATCTCAGTGTTCTGGTCAGAGAGTAAGGGTGAAAAAAGTCAGTAGTGTACCATGGAGAAAGACCAGAAAGAGCTTTATATACATAAGAATTTTAAAATAAATTCTGAACTCAATAGGAAGCCAGTAAAGAGATGCCAAAACAGGAGAAATATGATCCCTCTTGGTAGTCCATGTTAAAACTCTAGCTGCTGCATTGTGCACAAGCTGAAGGCGAGATAAGGCAGATTGAGGAAGGCCAACATACCGAGAATTAAAGTAGTCCAACCATGATGTAATAACAGCATGAATCACAGTTTCCAGGTCTTTTGTAGAGAGGAACTGTTTTAGCTTTGTTAATAGACCTTAAGTGGGGGGAAAAAAGCTTCCATTTACAACCGCACTAATTTGTTTATCAAAGTGTAAATTTGAGTCTAAAAATAACTCCAAGATTTTTGACATGTTTTATGTGCATTAGAGGAAAGGGGAGCTAACTGGGCCTCAAGGACGGAGGAAACTGTGGCAAGGCCGAAAATAATGACTTCGGTTTTACTTTTTCATTTAACTTCAGAACCTTGTTAGCCATCCAACATTTTGTCAATCTCAAGACATTTAAAGAGGGACGCAAAAGGACTGTTGCTATTTGACCTAAATAAAATTGGCAAATAAAATTGCTGTCAGCATTTCAGGGAATTTTTCTTCTTAAATGGCCCCCTTTGCGTGTGGTGTTCAAGGTTCCATCTTGGGTCCGTTGTTGCTTTCCTTTTATATGCTTGCCCTGGGTACTATTTTTCAGAAATATAATATTTCCTAAATCACTGCTATGCTGATGACAGCGATTTCATTTAGGTCAAATAGCAACAGCCCTTTTGCGTCCCTCTTTAAATGTCTTGAGATTGACACCATACAAAATGGTGACAGTCACATGTTAGACAGCTTTTGTGTTTATTTTCCTGAGAAAGCATGGTTTGAGAATCAGGCATGCTTCTGCGGGAATCTTTCCACCTGAAAAATCATGTAGTATACACACCTACCAAGCAACTGATTGCCAGTGATTAAATTTGTGTGGTATGAGGGGTTCAGCATATCTGAGATCTTGAAAGTCATGTAGTGTGCATACGTCATTGCCGGAAAATGTATTTGGTCCTCCTTATCTTGTTGCTAAACGATATACCTGCCTAGCTACTCCTGACTAGATTCCTAGCTTCTAGTTTTTGCAAATGACTTTCGTGAGGAGTTTAAAATGGCGATCTGTGGTGGCTGGTAAACCGTGAAGCTCAGGTTATTTTTAAAGTGTTCCAAACAATCACCAGCATCTCACAGCAATTTTGCTAAGGGGTGTACGGGTGAAATGCTTGCACCACGATATAGAGAAAACCCTGGACACTTGGTTCTATGCGTAGCATACTTCTCGCAAGATCTTACAAGTAGTGGTTTAAAGGGCACTTGTGTAAGAGCTCTCTCTTACTTTGTGTGTTACAGAAGCCCATCTGAAGGTGTGCCCTCAAGGCTTCTCATGCTGCACGCTGGAGATGGAGGAGAAGCTGAGTCAGCAGAGCCGCTCGGACCTGAAGGCCCCGATCTCCCAACTGAGCGCCACCCTGCAGAGCAGCTTCACACAGAGACACCAACATTTTGACCGTGAGACTCATGCTCTCTCCACCACACACACACGCACACACCAACCACAGCAATGACTCATTTCATGTTGGTCACGTTGACCAGGTTGTGTGTGTCAGTGCAAGAGCTTACATCCAGCTGTAATCCACCAGAACACATCTACGGAAATCCCATAAGGTGTGTTTTTAGATGTATTTCTTATGTATTCGGAGTCGCCCTCATTCCTGTTGTTTTGGCAGCAAATTTCTGTTTGTTTCCGTTCGGTCCAGCAATGTTTCAATTTTACAGAAACTCCCAGCTGTTCCCAGCAAAGGGTGTTGTGAAACCGAACCGCGTGTTACATTACGCCAGTATACAGGTAAATTATTTACCTGTAAATTATTTATTCATAAATTTATGTACCCCTTGCAGAATCTGCAAAATGCTCATTTAAAAAAGAGGGATCATAAAAATTGCATTTTTTTCGTCTTGCCCTCAATACGCCATTTCACATAACAGATGTTTATACAAAGTCCACAAGACATAATGATAACTGAATTTACACAAATAAACCAGTTCAAAATTTTACATACACTTGATTCTTAATACTGTGTGTTACCTCGATGATCAACAACTTTGTATTTTGTTTGTGATAGTTGAGTCACATGAGTCCCTTGTTTGTCCGGAGCAGTTAATCTGTCCACTGTTCTTCACAAAAATCCTCCAGGTCCTGCACATTCTTTGCTTTTCCAGCATATTCTGCATATTTGACGCCTTTCCAACAGCGGCTATATGATGTTGAAATCCATCTTTTCACACTTGGGACAATTTAGGGATTCGTACAAATCTATTGCAAGAGGGTGTAAACTTTTCAACAGGATGATTGGTGTATTTTTTTTTTTGTTTGTTTTTTGTTTGCAAATCTTTTTTTTTCCATTTATTGCTGCCCTTGAGAATCTACATATGATATTTACATGTTTCCCAGAAGATGAAGAAATAGCAATTTATACCGATCATCTTGTTCAAAAGGCTCTTAATGTATTGAACTTTTTTGAGAATCAGTGAATGTCTGCAGCTTTTGTAACAATTTTGATTTCCTCAATTGTAGGCTGTGACGGTGGCAGTTATGTTACACCGCCGTGGTTAATGACTAAATAATAATATACAGTTGCAAGCAAAATTATTCAACCGTCAGTGCAAATTGGGTTTATTCTTAACATTTACAGACTTTCAGCTGTTTGCAACACAATGAACACTTCAAGTGTTTTCCCCAAATTCAACTGAAAATTCAAATTCTAATTACTTCTCCAGTTTCAAAATTATTCAACCCTTCATGGCAAGCATCGTTAGTACTTAGTAGAGCACCTTATGACCTGCTGCAAATGAGATATGTTGCTTCTGGCAGCTTTCCTGAGGAACCTTAACCCATTCCTTGTGAGCAATGGTGTCCAGTTCAGTAGTAATCTTCGGTTTGAGTGCTGCAACAGTCTTCTTCAAATCCCACCAGAGATTTTCCATGAGGTTCAAGTCAGCTGACTGTGATGGACCTGTAGAACCTTCCTGGACGACTTCTGCAACCAAGCCTTGGTGGAATTTGAGGTATGTTTCGGATCATTGTCCTGTTTGTAGGTCCAAAAACGCCAAGCTTCAACTTCCTCACAGACGACATGATTTTTTCTCAGAGGATTTCCTGATACTTCAATGAATCCATCATCCCTTCCACACTCTGCTGGTTTCCAGTGCCAGAGGATGCAAAGCAGCTCCAGAGCATCACCGAGTCACCACCATGCTTGACTGTGGACAGTGTTCTTTCTTCACTCTTCTTCCTCCAGACATGCCGCTGATCCATCGTGCTGAAAAGTTCAAGTTTTGTTTCATCGCTCCACAGAACAGAATCCCAAACTTCTGTGGCTTATTTATGATTTTGAGCCGACTTTTCTTGTGCTTTTGGGTCAGTAGTGGTGTATGTCTTGGAGTTCTGGCATGGAAACCTTCTGCATTTAGTACATGCCTTACTGTGCTCACTGAAACCTCAGTGCCTGTTGCCACCAAACCCTGCTTCAGGTCTTTTGCAGTCACTCGAGAGTTTTTCACAACCTGCCGTCTCAGAAATCTGGCAGCAGCCGTTGATAGCTTCCTTTTTCTGCCCCGTCCAGATTTTTCATATATATTCTGCCTCTAACCAGTTCAGGTATTTCATGTGTTCCAGCTCAAGCACACCTGATGCAACTAATCAAGGGCTTGAGACAACACCTGTTTTGCATATATGTGCTGTTGTGAGGGATTCTATTCAGGGGGTTGAATAATTATGAAACTGGAGAAATCATTATAAGTTGAATTTTGGGAAACCACTTGAAGCATTCATTGTGTTGAGCTATTGTGTTGAATAATTTTGCATCTCTATTGATGGATAGATGGAGAGATAGATGGAGAGAGAGAGATCATTTTATAAGCTTAAATTAGTTCAATGAAACTTCAATGAAACCTTCAATGAAACTGCCTTGTTGTGTCATGTTGTTGCACTGAGAAACAGCCTGAGGGCGCTGTGGGATACGGTATTGTGATTGACCCAAAGAGAAGAAGAGAAGTGAAACTCGCACATTTCTGTGACATACTTTTTCTTTTACAAGTGTAGTATACCACAAGCCTATAAAACTTTGAAAGAAATATCAGTAGTACAGTAACCGAAATATTAAATAAAATTAAAATGCGGCTTGGTGTCATGCCTGGAGATGGATCCTGAGATTTGTAGGCTAGTGTTTGCCCATTTAACATATGGCTTCATCTAAATTTATTGGTACAGCTCGAATCCAAAATGCTTCCAGATCGCTGATGTAACATTTTGTTTGCCAACAAGATCCCCGAAGTGAAATAGCAGAATTCACCTGACCCCATTTTGTAACACTCAAACAAAACATGCGCCAAACTAACAGACGACACCATATGAGGTGTTTTGATTACGATTATGTAATTTTTGCATGAACATAAAATCGCCTGCTATATGGTAGGTTATAAATACAAATTAATATTGCAACTGTTATTGGTGGTATTATTATTATTATTATTATTATTGTTATTGTTACACTTGTATTCAAAACGACGCACTTGTCATAGTGCCCATTCAAGCAGAAACATTAACGTGGCATGTGATGTGAGACCACCGCAGGTGGCACTCCACCGGATATCATGGCCACAGTCACAGACCTACTCAGTTGTCCTCAGTGTGAAATAGATGGATCTCAACATCATGTAGCCTCTGTTGGAAAGGGATCAAATATGCAGAATATGCTTTAAAAGCAATGATGGGTAGTACCTGGAGGATTTTTCCTGAAGAACAGTGGGCAGTTTAACTGCTCAGGAAAAACGAGGGTTTCATGAACAACTATCACAAAACATAAGTTATTGATCATCCAGGTAACGACACACAGTATTTAGAATCAAGTGTATGTAAACTTTTGAACTGGTTCATTTGTGTCCAGTAAATTCATTTATGAAACAGCTTATTCAGGCAAGTACTAAATTAAAAAAAAATAAACAAATTGCAATTTTAATGATCCTCCTTTTTCCTTTCTTTATTTAAATGAATATTTTGCAGATTCTGCAAGTGGTTTGTCAATGAGCTGTATGAGTACATGCCGGAGAAATGGCGTATAATCCTGTAGGTTATAATTAACAGAATTAAGACACACTGCGAACAAGATAAAGAGAATCCAGTCAATAGATGGTACAGCCAGTAGGTTCTAATGTATAAAGAAGTGAACTGAGAAGAGAAAATGAATTAAAAAGAATGAATGGAGTCATCCAGGATCCATATAAAAGTGTCTTACAGCTTTTTGAACATTATAGGAAGAGCCTCACTGCTGCAGTTCTCTCCAGGGTAGAATTCACCAAATAATTGTAGGTGTACCACTCATTTACTACAGAATTTTCCAATATTTTTTAAGCTCAAAATACAACCCCAATTCCAAAGAACTTTAGACGCTATATAAAATGTAAATAAAAACTGAATGCAGCGATTTGCAGATCTCATAAATCCATATGTTATTCACAATAGAACATAGAAAATATATCAAATGTTTAAATTGAGGAAATAAGGTCATTTTGAATTTGATGGCCGCAACACGTCTCAAAAAATGTTGGCACAGGGACAACAAAGGGCTGGAAAAGTAAGTGTTAGTAAAGAAATAGCTGGAGGAACATTTTGCCATTAATTTGGATAATTGAGAACAGGTCAGTAACATGATTGGGTAAAAAAAAGTGTATCTTACAGAGACAGTCTCACAGAAGTTAAGATGGGATGGAATCTGGATATGTTGCTCTAAAACCTGTATATACCTTTCAGCGTTGATGGTGCCTTTTCAGATGTGAAGGCTGCCCCTTTCCATTAGAGAGACAGGCTTTTGAACTGAGTGCTGATAAAATAACGAATGGTCCCTCTCCTTTTTTGTCCTCTTTAGTTTAGAGGATACAGCTTGCATGGTTTCCAAAAAGAATTTCAAATTTCTATTCGACCACAGAACAGTTTTCCACTTTGTCTCAGTCCATTTTAAATGAGCTTCGGCCTAAAGAAGACTGCAGCGTTTCTGGATCATTTTCGCATATGGCTTCTTCTTTGTATGATGGAGCTTTAAGCAGCATTTGTGGATGGCACGGCGAACTGTGTTCACAGACAATGAGTTCTGGATGTGTTTCTGAGCCCATGCAGTGATTTCCATTACAAAATCATGCCTATTTTTAATGCAGTGCCGGCTGAGGGCCTGAAGATCATGGGCATACAATATTGAATTTCACCCTTGTCCGTCGTACACAGAGATTTCTCCAGATTCTCAGAATATTGTGATATTATGTACTGTAGATGATTTATTCATATTCTCATCTTTACTTCTGAAAGACTCTGCCTATCTAAGATCATTTTGCCTACAATTAACCTCCAGCTGTTTCTTTTTAGTAACACTTACTTTTCCCACCTTTTGTTGCCTCAATCCCAATTTTGTTGAGACGTGCTGCGGCCATCAAATAAAAAATTACCAATTCTTTTTTTTTTCCTTTTACAGTACATTTCCTCAGTTTAAGAATTATGTTTTCTATGTTCTATTATGAATAACATCTGGGATTGAGATTTACAAATCACTGCGTTCTGTTTTTATTTACATTTTACATGGCGTCCCTATGTTTTTGGAATTAGGGTCGTATCCTTTTATCTATTCATGTTTTCTCACTATCATGAAGGATGTCAATAATGGACCCAACAGGATCTGATTTTGAGATACGAGCAGGGAACGGTAATTCGAACACTGCTGTCCAGAGACCTAGACTGCGCATTCCCATTCGTCTTTCCACCTGTCTCACAGAATGCACATTCTCTCACACACATACAGAAACGCTTGTCAGACAGACCACACACATGGTCAGAGCCAGGCTTCCTTTCTCCTGCGCATGTGGCTGTAAATATCAAGCAGGGCGAGGGAGATCAGGTTTCTCCCGTGCTAAGGGTGATGTGGTGCATGGGAACACGTGACTAGCTCTGCTGACTCACCCAGGAGGGGGAAAACCCCCACACATTCATGTACACACAGAGAGACCGGGTACCTAACATCACGTTCATGTCATTAAGTCTTGCAGGTGTAAACTCAGTAATTTACAAAACAGTGTGAGACAAAGTGGTTTGGGATGAAGGCTTTGCCAGGAGCTGCCTGTGTAGAAGTTTCAGCTTAAGACCCTTAACTGTTAGGTTGATTCGGAAAGGAAATTTCCAGCACTTATTAGCTGATTCATCTGGGCCAGGTGATTGATACTTAGCAGTAACCCTGATGTCCGATGCTTACAAGGTACAATCCCATGTGATTTCAGTTTTCATTTTATGCAGAGGCACCCAGATATGAAGTTTTGATCAAACCTGGTTTGATCAAACCAGACGCACAGCACGACAGGTTTCAAGCCTGCCGTGATGCTTTTTATTTCATACCGGCCGCTGCTCTCACATATGGAGCATTGGTTTCTGTTTTCCTTCATCAGTTTAGTAAATCTAGAAGAAATCTGTAGGAAGCGTAAGATGATTATAACATTGGCATTTCACTGGGCTTAAGTTCATTAAGCCCAGTGAGATTTTCCAACATCCTGCCCCAAATATCCAAGCGGTTGTAGCATTTTAAACATCAGGTTTGAATTTTAAGCTATGTTTGAGTGCGCACTGTCAAAGGGATTGATGCTGATATGAGCTGACATCCAGTAACATCTACAGTGTTTGTTTATTAAATTGGTTTTTTTTTTTGGTGTTGTAAATGATACTTGAACACGCCATGTTAACTGTACTTTCTCCCCTCCCCTTCTCTCCTAGTGGTTAACCAAATATCTTTTCAACTCTTGCGGATATCTGTATAATAAAACGGCACATCCGTGCTTGAAACAAGATCTTAGTTAGTGGCAGTCGAGTCGGTGTGTATTTGGCAGAGGTGCATAGTGATTTTAAAACGGAAACAATCCCACACACACTGGCAAGACAGAGGAAATGTTACGGTTTGGATAAATGGGGAAATGTGCGCACTGGTGGCATACGACACTTTATGGACGCGTTTGTGTGGAAGAGAAAGTGGAGGGGCATATCATGTGACCTTCTTAGCGGGGGAAGAGCGTTTTAAGGAGTGAGATTGGAACCCACCCACACAAAAAGATGCACCAGTTTGCTTATATTATACTGGATGTTTTGTGATAAGTAGTTTTTCTAGCAGGGGGTGTATCCATGTTGCACTGTTTTAAAAGAAAAAGCTTTAGGGAGTGATGGTGAGCAAGAATGCCTCTATTGCAGCCAGATGTGATTAGGAATGTGACGTTTCGGAATGCAGTGGCAGCCCTATACCTCCCCTCCTTTGCCTCCTCCTTGCTTCCATTCTCTGCCCTTTGTTCCCTTTCTCTCCTTTTCTCTGCCTTTCATTTCCATGCCAGCTCCAGGTTCTCAGCCCTTTTGAACTATTACCGTGGGAATAAGCTTAGAAGTACTAGTCGGTGAAAACCAGCACAGGCACTCTTGTTTAACGAACTAAACAGCCTTACGACTATAACATGCTAGACTGTCTTTGTGCGACAATGAAGACAACGTGCAATAAAAATATGACAACATGAATCTGTTTTTGCTCAGCTTTTGAAACGTAAACTTTGATGTAGTTGATGAAGCTACTTCTCCCATCAGAGATCCATGGAGTAAACTGTTGACATTAAGACATCAAACAAGCGAGCAGGCCCACAGGAACCAGCTCAGATTGTATACGGTGGCCTTGAGATGGAGATGATAATGACACACCCACAGTCAAGCAAACAGAACTACAATGTGGAATATTTACACAGAGTACTGAAGATAAACGCTCATTAAGATAACAAATGAACGCAGACATCCGCGTTTGTGTGCGGGACGTGATGAGGGTAGTCTCTCGTTTTGAATCGCAGCCCAAAATAGTTCTCCTTTTCTGTGTCTGGTCTGGATAGCTGTGGCCAGGTTAGTATTGTCTGCAGGATTAAACCCCCTACCCACAAACTCTCATGTCCTGCTCAGCAGGGTGCTTGCAATCCCACAAGAAAAGAAAGGAACTCGCCGACTAATTGGTACAAATGGGAAGCAATTACTGGTTGGGACAAGAAAGGTCAAGGTACATGGAATAAATTGAAGGATGGATGGAAGAAATCAGAGAGCTTTGGTGGCCAGAAACCTCTCTCCCTTTTTTTTTTTCCTCTTCTTTTTTCTAAATTAAACCACATTCTGTTTTCTGGACAATATGGACATGTTTAAATATTACCCGAGTTTTCCTTAGAAATGGTGCAAGAGTGCAGACCATTGGGGGAAAAAGGTATTTTTAGAGCCGCCCTTTTAAAAAGTAAGGGAAACTTGTGCTTGAAGATTAAGTTCCCTTGCTACACTTGATGTACTCGATAATCTCCAAATGACTAGCCTTGCGTATAGCTACTCGCTAACAGATCGTTCACTTTAATGGAAATACCAGAAGGGAGGTCATAAACTTGTCCACTTATTGGCAAACTACACCGCTTCACGAACGTGCATTTAATGATGAAAAAAGATGCGTAAATCTTTTATTTATTTTTGTTTTAGTCAAACTGAACATATACAGAAACTTAATAGATTTTGAAGAACGTTTAAAACTTTTTACATCGGAGCGACAACAAGCTTTCCTTGTTGGTTCGAGAAGAAGAAAAAAACAAAAGCTAGACATAAACATTGCATTTTTTACATTGCAATTGGTTCCTTGTGTTATTTTCCTCTGCTGAATAGTGACTTACTCTAGAGCCCTACATATCATGCATGTAGGCTTTTAATATATTTTACATTAGCACTGATTGATAAGAACTGTTCTGTACTAGTTTTCACCATCATTCTATTACTTGATCCAACATTCTCGAGTCCTTCTCCAGCTATATCCCTATCCTTCATGGCTCTGCTGTGACTTACAACTTCGGCAGACCCGGCATTCTTCCCTGTCTAGCTGGGTGGGAGTTTGTTATAATCTCACTCAAGAGAGCTTGAGCTGCATGCCCTTTTCCTCTTCCCATGTGAGTAAGGGGCTGATGGCCGCCTGCCGAAACACTGATAAACGTAAAGACTGCAGTGTTTCCGGTATCCGTGGTTACGCGGCGTGGCCTCAACTCCCTCCATATACACACGTGCACCACCTGCCATGTTGCTGAGTGGATGCCAGTGTGAAGTGGAAGCGATGGTGCCTGGCGGACCTTGAGCATACGTGCCTGTCAGTGTGCTTGAAAGCAGTGTGTGGTGTGCTTGTGAAGTTCCGGTATAGTCAAGTATTGGCATAATCTAATTTTGGTATAGTCCCGGTGCTTAGACTGATTTAACGTATCATGAGGCATGTAAGCAACTCTGAAAACCCACAAACACTTAAATGCATCATCAAATAACCAGTAAGGGAGAAGTTAATAAAGAAAAAAGGCTGTGTGTGCGTGTGTGTGTGTGCCGGGGTGGTGGTGGTGGGGGGGGGGG
>JAFFST010055649.1:206335-219259 GCA_022414735.1 Noturus placidus
GTGTTTACTTGTGTTGTCCTTGACTATTGTTTAAATTGGTTTGATGTTCCGAAACACTTAAGTGTGACAAACATGCAAAGGAACAGGAAATGAGGAAGGGGGCAAACACTTTTTCACACCACTGTATTTGGTTCAGATCAAGCGTGTTTGGAGTACAAAGACAACCAGGTGAGGAGTACAAGGACAGGTGTGTCTTGCCTACAGTCAAGCACGGTGGTGGGAGTGTCATGGTCTGGGGCTGCATGAGTGCTGCCAGCACTGGGGAGCTACATTTCATTGAGAGAACCATGAATACCAACATGTACTGTGACATTCTGAAGCAGAGCATGATCAGTATGCAGTATTCCAGCATGATAACGACCCTAAACACACCTCCAAGACAACCACTGCCTTGCTAAAGAAGCTGAGGGTGAAGTGGATGTACTGGTCACGCATATCTCCAGACCTAAACCCTATTGAGCATCTGTGGGGCATACTCATATGATGTCGTCATGGAGGAGTGAAAGAGGACTCCAGTGGCAACCTGTGAAGCTCTGGTGAACTCCATGCCCAAGAGGGTTAAGGCAATGGTGGCCACACAAAATATTGAGACTTTGGGCCCAATTTGGACATTTTCACTTAGGGGTGTACTCACTTTTGTTGTCAGTGGTTTAGACATTAATTTCCTGTGTATTGAGTTATTTTGAGGGGACAGTAAATTTACACTGTTACACAAGCTGTACACTCACTACTTTACATTGTAGCAAAGTGTCATTTCTTCAGTCTTGTCACATGTAAAGATATCATCAAATATTTACAAAAATGTTAGGGGTGTACTAACGTTTGTGAGCTACTGTATGTTTCACTTGGTTTGCCAGCAGTATGGGTATGGCTGCCATTTATTATAGGAGTGGGGTTCTTTTTTGTCTGTTTTTGGATTAGGGAATTAGGGAAGTACATTTGTATTTTTCTTTTCTTTCTTTTAAGTAAAAAAAAAAAAAAAGCTCTCTAAACTCAGTTCTTTTGTTTATTATTTTGGCCTTGGCCCACCCTGAAGATACACCTGATGTTGTGTTTTGTGTATAGTTATATATATACACTTGCCGATTTGTACAATATACCAGAACTTAATTGAAATCTGTTTGTGTCTGTTGTTCCCTGCATTAGGTCTTTCCGTTTGAACCGCAAGTTGGTTACTCTGTGCGACTCAACCTAGACTGGTTCGTAACAGGGAGAACATGCACAGAAACTCCACACAGACAGCAACCTCAGCTTCAGATCAAACCTGGAGCTGAGTGATTGCAACACCACTACTGTGAAACCATGCTGTCTGTAAGGCATCACCACATTGTTTGGTCAGGTAAAGTATTGTTCTGCTTCTGCGAACGGTCCCACAAACTTCCCAAAAACAGTTAATGAACTAGGTCTCACCCTTTCTTAAGTGGATAAACTCAGCTGGATACTGTATCCCTAAGAACTGCTGCTGTAAATCATAAAGACTGTCTTGTGCTCACCGCAGGACTCTTATTAAGTGTGCTCACACTGAACACACTCAGCACTTGGTAGACATTATAACTACATTACACTAGATAGTTTTCTAGCCAAATGTTATGATTTTGAAATTGTGTGGGGTTGAAATAAGTTTTAATGAGCTTCTTATTGTGCTTATGCTATTCAGAAAGACTTTATTTGTCACAGTATAGTGAAATTCTTCTCTATGCATATCCCAGCTTCTTAGGACGATGGGGTCAGAGCACAGGGTCAGCCAGGATACAGCAGTCCTGGAGCAGAAAGGGTTAAGGACCCCACAGTGTCAGCTTGATTGTGTTTGAACCCCCAATCTTTTTAATTAGTGGCCCAGCACATTAACCCCTGCCACCACTGCCATTTAAGTTCTAGCCTGACAATGACAGACTGACTGGTGATATTTTATTTGTAGGTTCTCTGGTGATTAATATACTGTGCACTGGAAGTCACAACATGCCTGAAGAGAAGTTACATGTGTAACTGCAGTTCTATCAACCTCAGATTACCACCAGTGTTTAACTGTGTATTATTACTTAATACTGTTTTGCTTCTCAGCTTCAGCTTTTACCTAATGTTCTTAATATTTGGTAGGTCATGTAGGGATTAGTTTTGTAGCTGGATTTGCGATTAAGAATGTGGAGTAAGACATGTTTCTCTGCTTACCAGCATGCAAATGCACAAATTTATGCCACATTTATTTGAATAAAAGCCCACATTTTCTGGTTTACATACAATTCATACACACAGTCCACTCCTAATCTACTGGAACAGCAAGGCAATTGAAATTTATTCGGATTTGCCTGTAGACCGAAAACATTTCGGTTCGAGATCAAAAGATGAATATGAGCGAGCTTAGAATTTCATCTTTTATTTCTTGGTATTTATATGAAGATGTGTTGAACACCAGAGAACATTGCACATTCTGTATCAGACCACCCAATTTGTAAGCAGGCAGAAATGTGACTAACAGATGTTTCTTGTTAGATTGATTGTTTTAAAGAAGCAATAGCTGTGAACATCTCTTGGTTTCAGCCTTCAGTTTCACCCGTGAAGACTGCCATTTGTTGTTAAAAAGGATAAGCCTACATGAAGATCGGAGAGCTGTCTATTAGAGCAAAGTAAGGCATTTTGAAGCTGAGAAAAGAGGGAAAATCAATCAGAGGCATAGCCAATGCAATAATTTGGAATGTTCTGAAAAAGAAATGAACAACTGGTGTGCTGAGCAACAGACACAGAATGGTTCGACTGAGGAAAACAACAGCGGTTGGTCCCAGATGCATTGTGAGAGCTGTGAAGGAAAAACCCAAAAACAACAGTCAGTGACATCACCAACAACCTCCAGATGGCAGGGGTGAAGGTATCTCAATCACCATTCAAAGAAGGCAGTGAGAGTAAAAATGTAGAGACCATCAAACAAGATGCAAGCCACTCATCAGCAGTAAGAATCAGAAAGCCAGATTGGAATTTGCAAAGAAATACAGAGATGAGACACAAAAGTTCTGGAACCAAGATAAACCTCTACCAAAGTGATGGAAAATATACAAGCTCATCTGTGAAACATGGTGGAGGAAGTGTCACGGCTTGGGCTTGCATGGCTTCTTCTGAAACAGGTTAACTAATCTTTATTGATGATGTAACTCATAATGGTAGCAGCAGAATGAATTTGGGCATTTACAGGAACATTCTGTCTGCCAATTTACAGAGAAATGAATGCAAATTAATCAGTCGGAGCTTTATCATGCAGCAAGACAATGATCCAAAACATACTGCCACACTCAAAGGGAAAGAGTGGAAGGATTTAGACATGCCAAGTTAATCATCAGACCTTAACCCTATTGAGCAGCATTTCACCTCCTGAAGAGAGAACCCACCACAGAACAAACGACAACTGAAAGAGGCTGCGGTAAAATCCTGGAAAAGCATCCCAAAAGAAGCAACCAACAATCTTATGTCAACGAGTCGCAGGTTTCATGCAGTTATAATAATAATAATAATAATCATAATAATAATAATAATAATAATCTTTATTTTATAGATATTGCATGCATGAGATATGCATCCAAATATTAAGTGTCATTTATTTTAATTTGTAGTGTTTAAAGTGTCATTTACTTATCCATTATTATGTTCTATATTTTGTGTTGTTTAACACATCTAGATGTAAATACCAGGAAATAACTTTGTAAAACCATGTTTATGCATTTTACTTATAGGGTATATTTTTGTACATGTTTTAAAAATATCAATACATTGGGTGTGAACTAATGGTCTCAAAACATCCCCTATTTATGATACATTCATTTCAAAATAGAATCGCATCAAGTACACAGACAAGGAAGAGAGAGTAGCATGCATATGGTAGGGATAGATATTTGACTTGGAGTATTGTGTTCATAGAATTGTGTTGAACTTGTATGTTGCTACTACAAGAAATACGTTATATAAAGTGGTTTTCTACTTGAAGTTTGGTGGTGTATAAAATATTGCTGATTTCCGTTGTTACTGCAGTAAGAAATGAATACTAGAATGTTATTTAAGCCTACGTCTTAATATGTAGTCGGTTTTACTTGGTCAGCTGCTTTCCTGTAATATCTGAATATTATTGTGTAATATAATTTTAATAAAATGTCATGAATAAGTGTGCTACAAAATAATGTTTTCAATGTGTCACTGGAGATGAAAGTACAGGCCAAAACCAATGAAAATATGTCCCAACATGTCATTTAAAAAAATAAGTAAATAATAATAATTCCTTATATTTATATAGCGTTTTGCTAGGTACTCAAAGCACTTTACAGTGTATTGTGGTGGGGGGAACCCCAACCAGCACTAGTGTGGCGCATCCACCTGGATGATGCGACGGCGGTCATAGTGCGCCAGAACTCCCACCACACACCAGCTATTAGTGGAGAGGAAAGTGATGTAGCCAATTCAGAGATGGGGATTACTAGGGCCCCATGATCGAAAAGTGTCAATGGGGGGATTTTTAATAACCAGAGTCAGGACCTCAGTTTAACGTCTCATCCGTAAGACGGTTTTAAAAAGAGTTCTCAATGTTTCTTTAGAATATGACCATGAGTCAACAACTTGGAGTTTAGAAATGTGTTGAGGTATTTTGTTTTATTATGCCAGCAGGATCAATAAACTCATTCACATGGATAAAACCTGGAGACATTTGAGTCAGTGATTAGTAGGAGGTCGCTGAATAAACTGCTTTCCAAGAAGGACAATCCATCTCACGCCCTTCATGATACACTACAAAGACAGCAGCGCTCATTTTCCAACAGACTCATTCAGCTCCACTGCAAAAAAGGAAAAATCATTCTTACCTTTGATTGCAGTAGTTACCTTTGATAGTGTATGTCCAATATTGTATATTTTATTCACTGCCATTTTTGATCACCTGTTTTTATTGCTTTTTTTCTTTTATTATTACTATTGCTCTTTTTGATATCGCACATATCTTTAATATTCGATTCCATTTTGGTAGATCTGCAATTAATTTTAATGTTCTTTATGCTGCTGTCACATTTCCCTTGCTTGTTCAATAAAGGATCAATCTACAGTGGTGCTTGAAAGTTGAAATTTTCTATATATCTGCATAAATATGTCTTAAAACATTATCAGATTTTCACACAATTCCTAAAAGATGACTAAGAGAACCCAAATAAACAAATGGGGAAAAAATATTACACTTGGTTATTTATTTATTAAGGACAATTATCTAATATTACATATCTGTGAGTGCCAAAAGTATGTGAAGCTCTAGGATTAGGATTTGTTAATTTGAAGGTGAAATTAGTCAAGTCAATGGGAGGACAATCAGGTGTGTGTGAGCACCCTGTTTTATTTAAAGAACAGGGATCTATCAGAGTCTGAACTTCACAACACATAGTTGTGGAAGTGTATTGTGGCATGAACAAAGGATATTTTTTAAGATTTCTAAAGATCACGTGGGCAAACCAGAAAGCTAATGGAAATATTTTTTGTAGATGGATGAGGCCAAAATAGAACTTATTGGTTTAAATGAGAAGTGATATATTTGCAGAAAGGAAAACACTGCATTCCAGCATGAGCACTTTATCCCATCTGTGAAACATGGTGGTGGCAGTATCATGGTTTGGGCTTGTTTTATCACACCAATACTAGTCCAGGCTCTTGTTATCTCAAAACTGGACTACTGCAACTCTCTACGTTCGGGCCTCCCAGCCAGCTCCATCAAACCCCTGCAGATGATTCAGAATGCTGCAGCACGCCTGGTCTTCAACCAGCCCAAGAGAACCCATATCAAAATAAATATCAAATAAATAAATAAATATCAAAATATATCAAATAAATATCAAATAAATTTGATATCACTTTGCTTGTATCTCTCATTTGTAAGTCGCTTTGGATAAAAGCGTCTGCTAAGTGAATAAATGTAAATGTAATGTTTTCCTGCATCTGAGCCAAGACAGCTTGCCATCATTGATGGAACAATAAATTCTGAATTAGACCAGTGAATTCTACAGGAATATGATATCTGTTCATGAACTGGATCTCAAGAGAAGGTTGGTCATGTAGAAAGACAACGAACCTAAGCACACAAGTCGTTCTACCAAATAATGGTTAAAGAAGAATAAAGTTAATGTTTTGGAATGGCCAAGTCAAAGTCCTGACCTTAATCCAAAAGAAATGCTGTGGAAAGACCTGAAGCAAGGAGTTCGTGTGATAAAACCAACCAACACCCCAGAGTTTAAGCTGTTCTGTACTGAGGAATGAGCTAAAATTGCTCCAAGCCGATGTGCAGGACTGCTCAATAGTTACCGGGAATGTTTAGCTGCAGTTATACTTTTGCCACTCACAGATATGTGATATTGGCTCAGTTTTCTCAATAAATAAATGACAAATTATAATATTTTGTCTCATTAGTTTAATTGGGTTCTCTTAATCTACTTCTGTGAAAATCTGATGGTGTTTTAGGTCATATTTATGCATAAATGTAGAAAATTCACAAACTCTCAAGCACATATCTATCTATCTATCTATCTATCTATCTATCTATCTATCTATCTATCTATCTATCTATCTATCTAGTAATAGTAAGAAAACTTAGACAAAGTGGAAGTTCAGAAATGGTCTGAATTCACCTTGTTTCCGAATTTTTATTTTATTTTTAAAAAATCAATTTCAGAGTGTTTTATTATTATTATTATTATTATTATTATTATTTAATTAAGTAATTAACTATATTAAGTAATAGACCAGGTTTCCTTTAGAGAAGACCACAAATAAACTAAAATAAACAATTTTATTTGAAAAAGAAAAAGGGGAATCGTGGACGCTCATTAGGATCTCATAAGCTCTTTTAATGAAAGTTAAGACGAGAGGAGAGAGACGAAGTGAAACAGAAAAACAAATCCTTGTGGCGTAGAGGACTGTGTGTTTACAAGCGCTATAGCAGGACTTTTATTTTGGAAAAGAGGAGCGACAAAAACACAAACGCAAGTTCTGCTGGGAAAAAAAAGGAGGTCGAAGTCAAATTGTACGAAACCATAGTGGAAGTCTCCAACGCTCGAGGATCTTTGACGCTAATTATCGGTTTAAAATGGGAACTCGTGCTTCTGAGTGTGTGATAAGGCTGGGACCTGGCGTCGGGAGAGTGATAGAGGAGCAGTGGTAGAAGAAGAGTGATAGAGGAGAGAGAGAGCGCGCGAGCGAGCGCGCGCGCAGCTCCGCCGCCGCTGTGCGGTGGGTAAAGCTGCCAAACCAGTCTCGGTTAGTTGTTGAGCATGAAAGCATTCAGAGGACAACACTGAGCGCTCAGTAAGCAGCGAGGCAGGGTAGAAAGGGGTAAGAGGGACAGGGTGGTAAAGGGGTAAGAGGGACGCCTGTCTGAGTGAGTAATGCTTCCCATTTTCCAGCGAGAAGATGGATGAGAAGTCCAGCTACAGTCGCGTGCTGGTCGGTGTGCTCATGCTGCTGCTGTTCGGCGTCATCGTCTTACAGTACGTGTGTCCGGGCTCCGAGTGCCAGCTGCTCCACTTGGGCTCGTTCTCCCAGCTGCGTGGCGGAAGCGACGGCCGTGATGGTGATCCGTACGTGGCGGAAGACGGGGCTCTGGCGCGATTTGTACCGCGGTTTAATTTCACTCCGCAAGACCTGGACCGCGTCGTCGACTTCAACATCAAGGGCGACGACGTGATCGTGTTCCTGCACATCCAGAAGACCGGCGGAACCACGTTCGGCCGCCACCTCGTCCGCAACATTCAGCTCGAGCGCCCGTGTGAGTGTCACGTCGGTCAGAAGAAGTGCACGTGCTTGCGACCCGGGAAGAAGGAAACATGGCTCTTCTCGCGCTTTTCCACCGGCTGGAGCTGTGGACTACACGCCGACTGGACCGAGCTCACCAACTGCGTCCCGTCCAAGATGACCAACCGAGACGCCTCTCAAACCCGCAAAAACCCAAGGTGAGGAAGTGACCTGTGCATCACTTCTATTCATCTCTCTCTCTCTCTCTCTCTCTCTCTCTCTCTCTCTCTCACACACACATTTCGAATCATTTAGAAAACATTTGCCTGGTTAACTCTCTATCTCAAGCTCTATTGTCCAACTACTAATCTTGATGGAACTGAGCGTTCACATTGTTTTCTACCTGCACTATTATTCAGTGAGAATCCACAGGGAGACCAGATGCACCAAGAGGTCATTGACAAAGCTCTGGGACTCGCCTTTCTTTAGATAACTCAAACCACAGGAGGTCTATTATAACATCTATTCACTCTTTAGACCAGGGCTGGTTAAACCGCTCCAAATATCTGGGCCAGATGGGAGTGTGAGATCATTAAAATGTGTGTGTGTGTGTGTGTGTGTGTGTGTGTGTGTACTCAAACAAAAAGAAAACCCTACAAACTTGCTGGATTGCCTTTCAGTAGTGTAACATAATTTTCTTAAACACCTGCATAGGACTATTTATAAAGGGATTATACTGATTTTGTGCCATTATGTTGACCTTAAAGTTTTGGTTACAATAATATCTAGGCCTAGAGCTTAAACACGAAGAATCTGGGTAGGGCTGTAAATAACGATTATTTTTGATAATTGATTGATCTGTCAATAATTTGTTGTCCTTGAAACATTACATTTATATACAATTACATGTTCTAACCCCATTCGAGTTGCTGCTTATGTAAAAAAGTTACTTTTGTTTCTTAATATCGCATCAAACTACATATATTGTTGTTTCCTTTCTATCACACGCTGTTTGATTGACGCGCATGCGTGGACTCGCGGTCATTCAGTGAAGTTTAATGGAGACTCACTCGCTGTCAGGACGAGACTTTATTCACTGGCGTGAATTTCTAACGTTTAGAGATAAGGATATAAAGGTAGAAATGTCGTTTCTGCGCTGACGAAAACGTGTCTGGAACACATTAAACAGCACGTGTATCTGTCGCAGGATCCGACACGACAAGCCACGTTAACACACTTCCGAGTTTGTTTGAAGCGCTTAATGTAAAACATTCTCAGGTCTTTTCCCGCAGCAGCTGACTCTGACCGCCTTCATGAAGTGACGTCACAGACCTGACGAATCTATAATGAAATTCATTATCGATGATTTTAATTATCGATTATTGTCGATTTTATTGATTAGTTGCTGCAGCCCTAAAGATGGGTTAGTTTTATTTTCCAGATGTCTTAATTTGAGCTTTATTTTCTGCAAAGTACTGCTTTCAAAACATTTCATATTTAATGAAGCATCCTCTGGAGAGAATAACAGCACCAAGCTTCCTCTTGTGAAAAAAAATCTAACATAGTTGTAGACACTTGTACACTCCTCTATGTGAACATTTGCTTTCAGTATCTGGTGTGACCCCCTTGTGCAGCAATAACTGCAACTAAACATTCCCGGTAACTATTGATCAGTCCTGCACATTGGTTTGGAGGAATTTTAGCTCGTTTCTCAGTACAGAACAGCTTCAACTCTGGGATGTTGGTGGGTTTCCTCACGTGAACTCCTTGCTTCAGGTCTTTCTATAGCATTAAGGTCAGGACTTTGTCTTGGCCATTCCAAAACATTAACTTTATTCTTCTTTAACCATTTTTTTGGTAGAACGACTTGTGTGCTTAGGCTCGTTGTCTTGCTGCTACTCTCTCTTTTGATCCAGTTCATTGACCGATATCCTGAGATTTTCCTTTAGAATTCACTGGTATAATTCAGAATTCATTGTTCCATCAATGATGGAAGGTTGTCCTGGCCCAGATGCAGCAAAACAGGCTAAAACCATGAGACTACCACCACCTACTACCACCAGGTTAACAATGGTCTTGAATTTCTTCCATTTGTACACAATCTGTCTGACTATGGTTTGGTGGAGTCCAAACTGTTTAGAGATGGTTTTGTAACCGTTTCCATCCCGATTAGCATCAACTCTTTTTCTGAGGTCCTCAGAAATCTCCTTTGTTTGTGCCATGATGCACTTCCACAAACGTGTTGTGAAGATCAGAAGTTGGTTGCTAGTCTATAACCGGGGGTCCATGTAATGCTATGACATGAGATTGGTTGCCAAGTTCTCTAATCATAGCTCACCTCCTGCGCATGTAGGCAGCTGCAGTATGATAAAATACATAATTTAACTGTAAAATGGCTGCCAAGTATGACAACAAAGCCAGCAAAGCTTGTGGGTCAGTCTCCGTGTTGTTGTGTATACGATCAAGGTAGCGTAATGGTCATATGATGGGGGAGAGACTAATTAGGGAAGGATACGCAATGATCCAGAAGACACAATGATCCAGAAGACTCAATCAGGTAGCGAAAGTGGGATGCCCTGTGATGACCTGGTGTCCCATCCAGGTTGTTTTCCTGCCTTGAGCCCAGTGTTCCCAGGTTTAAGGATGAGTTCCAGCTCCACCACAACTCTGGATAAACAAATGAAAATTTCTTCTATGCAAATTTAACTCCGTTAGGAAGATATGCACATCTGTACTCCTGGAACTTTCACATTCTTCTTATTTTTGCTTGTATGTAGTGCGGCTGTTTGATGCATACTGTCATTTCAGAAACACCAGTCTTTCTAGACTAATTGTTCCGTCTCCTTCTGAAACCTCTTTCATGTACTTGTTTGACCTCCTAAACTTGATCCTAAAATATGTGCAGTGTAGGTAAAAGTATCACTAAATTAATTAAGCCAGCTCCAGTCGCATTACGGGCCTTTTGCATTTCACAAGGAATTGAAAAGTCTTGCATTATTCATTAGTATACACCAAATCCATGCTTAGTCTTCAAAGGTGATGTGTTGAACACTAGAGTCAGTCGTTTCTTAGACCTGTAAAACCATTCTGTTTATATCCGTGCATATTTACATTTTATTTTCATATTCTAAAGTTGCAGGTGGAAGATTTTAAATGGCTACTAGTTTGTAAACAGCCACCAGTGTCTCTCATTGCACAAATATTATATGGACCTTGCTATCTACACTGTGTTACTATTGATCTCTCTCTCTCTGAAATGAGGAGACCGCTGTGTTCGAAACCTTGGGCATGTTTACATGATTCTGTAAATTCTGAAAAACTGATTACATGTTCCCTAAGCTGGGCATTTAAAAAAAAAAAAAAAAAAAAAAATCTTGTTCTGTCAATGTAGCAAGTAGTTAATGTTAATTAACAATATTAGTCCAGTTGCTTTTGGTTTTAACGAGTAAAACAACGACTTGGCACTTCGAGAAGGTTTATCCGTAACATGACAAACTACAGTACATTTGTTTTGTGTGTTCGTTCCATCATAACACCTCTTCCTATACCGGCATGTCCCTATGTGTTTCCTTACATAAATGGTTTAAATCTCAGATTGTTACAATACCAGTTTTATTAATTTTGAAACCAGTACCAGGTGTATTGGGATTCTCAATACCAAAACTATACTTTTGCAGGAAAGAACTAATTAAATTAGTTAATTAATTACCTAACTAAGTAGCATTAGTGTTGCATCAATCAGGACTCCATAATGTCATAAGCTCTCCAAAAGACACCAAAAAAAAAAAATTTTTTTGCGCACTTAATTACTGTACCCGATACAGTACGACCACAACTTGGTCCTGTTACGCTGTTCAAAACGGCAGCATACAAGCAGCAAGTAAAGGCACCGAGAGTGGGAGACGTGATCCGTGCATGCACCATTAAGCAGCATCAATTTGTGACGTGAACTTATGGTTTCGCTTGTTTAACACATCATTGTTTTGAACTGCAATATCCCACTCCTTTTGAATTTCAGCTTCGGAAATGTAAGTAATTTAAATAGTGACTGTGTCACGACCTTCATGAGTGACTACACCGGAAAAGCAGTTCATCGTTTTTCAGAAATAAACACTCAATAAAATGTGTTCATAATTACAGACGTTCGCCAACAATCTACGTCGAGGTCACGTTGCTTATTGGCCAGAATTCACGCTTGTGTTGGCTGTTTTGCAGTGTAGGGATTTCCAGTAACTTTTACATTGCTGCTTTTGTTGTGTTGTCTATTCCCTGTCTTCAAAAACATCAATAAGTAAGTATTTATTGAGGATATAAGTATCAATAAGGAAATGAGTATTGAACGCACCAACATTTCTTGAGAAATAATGAGATTATTCATGTGAAAATTTCACCAGACTTTGGTATTAACTCAAGAAATCTGGAAATATAAATAATTCACAACATTAAAGTCCATAAATGAAGTTAATGTGGAAAAGAGGAATGATGTAAGAAAAAAGTATTGAACACACTAAGTGAAATTTATCTAATACTTCGTGGAGAAGCCTTTGTTTGTAATGACCGCTTCAAGACGCTTCCTGTATGAAGAAATTGATCAGCCGAAGTATTCAGGTGTGATTTTTGCCCATTCGTCTAAACATTTCACGTGAATAGCCTCATTGGAAATATATTTACTGAACAAATGTTGATGCGTTCAATACGTATTTTCCCCCTCTGTACATTTTATACACACATTTTCTTTATCCGTGCACTCAGGGAAGCCCATGGGTCTGTGAGGCCCCTATGTAATATTTTGAAAATGGGCCCTCCAGTATACGTACATGCTCCTACAAAGCAGGGTTGTTGCTGACGCTGGGGGATGAGAAATTTGAGCATTACCCCAAACAGTCTAGCCAAAGCACCCAAGTACATACTGTATGTCTGCACATGACCGGTTTCAATCAACTCCATCAAATAACATAAATATATGAATATTTACATTAAAATGCAATAGAGTGATTCTTTCTTCCTATAGTCTAATGAACAAGCCATGCATTCGCCAATCAAGCCACTTTTCACATTTAACTAACCGGGTTACGCCTGGTTTATACTTCTGTACTAGCATGTATTTGTGTCATGACACACAGGTCTTATCAAAAACTGATTTAAAAAAATCTGTCACGTGCCATGCTGTTTTTTTTTTTTTTTTTT
>JAFFST010055649.1:219279-241230 GCA_022414735.1 Noturus placidus
TTTTTTTTTTTCAGGCTGGCGTCTTCAATAAAATGTCTCCTACGATAAAAGCGTCTCTATGGACAGGTTGAAATGATCACGTTGCCATACTTTTGTACATCTGATCTATTTACAGAAAAACTACAATCATGATCTTGTGGCATGTGTGAGGCTTTACACTGTCTTTATTCTGGCCAGACACAGTATAGTCAAGGGGTTTTTTACCGTCATTCCTCTATATAGCTTTTATACATTGGAAAGAAATGTCATTTCTCCAGGAGCATGGTGGAGGGACACACAACAGTATGCAAGACTACACAAAGTGCAAATACACAACAGTGTGCAGGATCACATTTTTCTTTCCTTCTAACGGATTCCCAGTAAAGAGTGTCGGTGATGTGAACCGTAGCAGCACAATCAGTCAGTCGTAAAGCTCCTATCATTCCGGGACTGCTACAAGTGTTGATTTAAACGGTACTTAAATGGAAGTGCTTCGACACTACACCCAGCTTGATATGGCTGAAAAGAGACGAGTGAAAATCACCTCTAGGCAGAATACAACGTAAGATCAGTGCTGGCTTAGTTCACTGCAGGATTGAAAGTATCAAATGTTTACATAGGCGAACTTTTTCACCATGTGGTATTGGAAATGGGATCAAAACATCTCTTGCAACTCTAGCATGAACTGTATTTGGAATCAAAGCTTTCTTTGGTGTTTGTTCGTCTGTGTACTTGATTACTGAACAGATTACGAAATGTCATTTCGTTCCAAAGTACACAAGCTATGTAGAGGAATGACGATAAAAGCCCACTTGACTTGATTATGCAACCAGTTCATTCAGGCATCAACCAGTTTACTCTCCTTCCGATTTAGGTGTGCATAAATGATCTCCATTTGAGCCATCAGTGTGAAATGTAAGTATTATAACCATTCAGTCTCCTGATGTTGCATGGGGATATTGAAATATTACACCAACAAAAAGTCTGTCCCACACTAGCATTAGTACGTTGGTATTTTACTGTGGAAGGATTCTAGTTTTGTAGAGTTGATGATTATGCAATATTGCATGAGCAAGAGTGCGTTTATATTCCGATATACAATATTATGAGGCATCACTGGTCAATTAAATCAGGTTAACTGAATTATTTGTCGCCATACTTTTGTGCATATGTGCATTAGTAATAAATCTACTCCTTGTCCTCTGCATATGGCACATTAAAATTCTCAGACAGCATCCTGACCTGCATCACTCTTAAATTCACAATGGTGATGAGATTGAGGACATGATGGATGATGTGATCTGCACGGTTGTGAGTCAGCTGTGTGAACAGCAGTGGATTTGGCACATACATGCTGGGGGACTGCATTACTCGGTGTGATGGTGCTGGAGGTATTGTACTGGCTGAAGATTTCTCCATTAAGCAGTTCAAGATAACCGGTTACAGATGTTGAGGGTCAGGCCTAGCAAGCTCAATTTACCTGTAGATTTCTGCAGGACAGTTAAGTAGATATAAAGTCAATAAATCCCATTCTCACATGAGTATATATTTTTTTTTATACAAGTGGGTCTGGGCCAATGGAATGGCAAATGATATGGAATCATCAGTTGAATGGTTAGATGTATATAGTAATTGGATTGGGCTGTATAGTGGGAAATCTGCTCCTTATATGGCTTGTGACTCTCCTTTCAAAGCACTTTTTCGTGTATGGTATCTTGTTCTAGTTGACTGGTTTGCTGGTGGTGGTGCTAAAGCATGCAGATCTGACCACCTTGCTCAGGAAGATCTTAAACATGTCTACTAGCTGGTGCACTTTGCCTGAGCATCAACTATTTCTATCACGAGGGATAGCATTTTCACCTGATCTTAAAGATGGGTGTGAGCCACACATGTCCAACCAGTCAAGAAAAAAAGGTTCATTTCTGTCGATCAAGTTGTCTGGCAAATGGCAAAAATGGTACCTTTTGACACCAACATGTTCTAGCCTAGGAAGCCTCTATTTATATTTGTAGCGAACCCCTAAAGGAAGATACTGTACATGTTTAGATTTGGAATGTATTTGAACAGCTAGCTTCAGCTAACTAATGCCAAAGTTAGTGTGTCGTCAGGAACTGCTTGCTGACAGTGCCAATTTTAAAAACTAAGCTGGATGATGGACCTTTTGGATGATTCTGCAGTAAACGGGAAGCATCTGATTCTGCATAACAGTACATTTCAATTATATTTCTTTAACAGCATTTGTTGTCCAAATGGTGGCATTTTATCTGATATTCTGCTGCTGCTGCTTAAAGTGTCTTAATGTGTCTGAGAACTGACTAGCACGTGGGGGGCAGTATTTAAATACTTTCTCATTATCAAATACAGTGGTACCTCGACATACGAGTTTAATTCGTTCCGTAACCTTGCTCGTATGTAAATTTGCTCGTATCTCAAAGCAATTTTCCCCATTGAAATTAATTGAAATGCCATTAATCTGTTCTAGTCCTCAAAATGCCACCCCAGTTGTTTTTGTTGCGTGTTTTTGAATAAGAAATGTATTTATTGATTATTAAAAATGACTCCTTCTGTTTAAGCACAGTAAATATCATTGAAGTACTGTACTACGCCCGTACTGCCTCGCCAAGTCAATCACTCGCACACCTTGCTCATGTTTTCCTATGATTTCACGCTTTAATTCAATAGACATCATCTTCTGAGCACTGACCTTTCCACTCACTTTCTTCGGAGCCATGGTTATAAAAAGAAATGTGATAAAGTACTGTACATGTACAAAAAGCACAAAACGCGAGCACAGCTTATCAAAGATGCTTCGACAGCGAGGCAAACAAGCACACTGACCGAGGCAATAAAATATCAAACCGGTTTGGCTTGCCGCTTTTTGTTTATATTTGTGAGAGGCACACAAACAAAGGTTTGAATGTGCGCGCGCACTAACACGTGGCTGGGTCACAGGTTTCGTGAGTGGCGCTTTGTCCGGTGCAACTCGAGACGAAAATGCGAGACGCTCGGGGCACACTTGTATTTCAAAAAACTCGTATGTTAGGGCACTCGTATGTCGAGGTACCACTGTATGCCACTTTTGTGGTAGGTCAATTTACTCCTTTTAGGTTAAAATTATTGTCCTTTTTTCCCTTTCTTTTCTATTAGTGATGTCGCAAAGTAATTTGGCTGAAAATGGTAAAAACTGCAAAACTTTTGATTTTGGTCACAATTTTCGGGTGGCTTGCCTAATAAATATAATTACCGCAATTTCCGGACTATAGAGCGCACCTGAATATAAGCCATACCCACTAACTTTAATAAGAATGAAAAAAATTGTACATGTATAGGCCGCACTTGTCTATAAAGCCGCAGGTGTCCATGTTGTAACACGAGGTATTTACACAGGAAGAGCTACACAAAGATTTTTTTTAAAAACATTTAATTAAATACATACTGTAAATGCTTTTTTCCAAACACTGCCTGTAACACGGCTGGTTAAAAAAATAAAAAAATACAGTTGTTTATCAGGAATAGTCATTGATCTGTCTTCATCTTCCTCCTGCGCACTAAAACCACTAAAGTCATCTTCAGTGTCGGAATTGAACAGCTTCAGAATTACTTCATCACACTTCCTCAATCTCGCTTTTGTTGTCGCTCTCAATGTCACTTACGTCTCGAGGCAAATTCACCCTTGAGCTTGTGCTGTCCTCTTCAGCAGTCCAGCCTTTCGAAACCCGTTGGTGATGGATTTTTTGACACTGCTCCACGCTGTTAGGATCCACTGGCAGACTCGAGCAAAAGTTGCTCTTTGCATGCGGCCAGTTTTGGTAAATGATTTCTCACCTTTAACTTGAAAGCTGCATCATATGCATTTGTTCGTGTGTTTTCCATGATGAGGGTGTGTGCATGAAGCACAAAATGACTGATCTGAAGAATTTAGTGTGAGTGCGTTTGACTTAATTCGAACAGTTTCATTGGTCCACTGTGACCTGTTCGGTAATTTCATTGGTCCGATGTGACCTGTTCGGTAATTTCATTGGTCTGATGTGACGAGGCTAAATGTTTTGGCTGCATGAAGCTTGTTAGCCCGTAAAAATCCATAACATTAGCCGCATCCGTGTTTAAGCCTCAGTGTTCAAAGCGTGTGGAAAAAGTAGTGGCTTATAGTCCGGAAAATACCGTAACTGATGTTAACTGTCTATGCATCTAATGTTGGCGAAGTCAGACATACAGTTGTTGGAAAAAGAAAGTACACCCTCCTTAAGTTCAAGGTTTTTATTTATCAGGACCTAAATAACAATTGTGTGGTCCTCACCAAATTCTATAAAATAAACAAACCTTAGTTGACGAAACACAACAGATTTCAATATGCAGTAATCTTTTCCCAAAAAGTAAACCAACATTCAGAAACCAGGTGGTAAAAATTATTACACCCTTTAATTCTGTAATATGTAGAACCACCTTTAGTGACAATAGTGTGACGTAAACTTTTTCTGTCAGAGTTTCTCTCATTGTTTTGGAGAAATTGTGGTCCACTCATCTTTACAACATTGCTTCAGGTCGGTGATGTTTTGAGGGTGTTCATTTATGAACCGTTCTCTTAAGATCCAGCCACAGTATCTCAGTGGGGTTGAGGTCTGGACTTTGACTTGGCCATATCAACACCTTGCTTTTTCTTCTTTAGCCATTCAGTTGTCTCAATGACTGCAAGTTTCCTAGGTCCTGTACCTGCAAAACAAGCCCAAATCACCCTTCCACCACCATGCTTCACAGTTGGAATGACATCACCTCAGTTTGATCAGATGCAATTTCCAAACCCATGTTGTGCTCCATATTCTTCTTGGAGATTAATTAATCAAGAAGTGTGACTATCTCTATAAAAGGAGAACTTTTGGCAGTTGTGTGTTCTAGAGCACTCTGGTGTGTTCACATCATGCCAAGAAGCAAGGAGATCAGCCATGACCTCAGAGAAGCAAGTGTTGCTGCTCATCAATCTGGGAGGGTTATAAGGCCATCTCCAAACAACTTGAAATTAATCATTCTACATTGAGAAGGATTGTTTACAAATGTACAGCTTTCAAGATCATTGCCAATCTTCCATCAGACCGTTTAATGCTCAAAGATATGAAGCAAAACCTAAGAACTACATCTTGTAGTTCACTTTAAGCACATTAAATGTGTGTTTATGACCGCACAGTCAGTAAACAAGTATGGCTTTTACAGAAGGGTGGCTGAGGGAAAAAGCCCCTTCTCTCCATTAGTAATACCTGGCTGCTAATTTCTCTCTTAATGATTGTGGAAGTAGGAAGGATGTACTTTTTTTTTTTTTTTTTTTTTTTTTTTCCCCCCTCTTCACCCACCTGATTTCTAAATGTTGGTTTACATTTTGGGGGGAAATGGCTATATGTGTAAATCTTCTTTTGGTGTCACGAGAGATTATTTGTTTGTTTTATAGAAGTTTGCGAGGAGCAATTTGTTATCTGGCCCCTGATAAATAAAAAATATAGAATTGAACGAGGCTTCATTTCTACATTAATGAATTCTGCTATATTCTCTGTTTACCTTGACAGAAAGTGAGGGAACATGAGACACCCTCAGTTAATATTGGAGCTTTAAAAACACCTGAACAGAACATTGCATATTCATGTGTTGATCTCCTGATTTATTTAGTAAGAAAAACACTGCTCTTTTGGTGTGTTTTTGCGTGGTGATTACTGCTACTGCACTCCAATATTGAACTGTAGAGCTCTTACACAAACTGCATAAAGGCTGGCTGGTCTTGTAGTAACATAACTGTATAATCGTTATAAGTCACTGGATATTGTGGCAGTGTAATATCAATTTAATTATTATATTGTAAAAGCCCAGTAGCTAGCTTCTAGCTCCTGTACTCCTAAGGCCAACCCAAGATTTAATCTACACGGACAGCAATACGCATGATAAATATCTATATTATGATGATTATTATTATTCATTTCTTTTTTTCTGTCCCTCCCAACAGGAACTATTACTACATCACGATCCTGCGGGATCCGGTGTCCCGCTACCTGAGTGAGTGGCGTCACGTGCAGCGTGGTGCCACATGGAAAGCCTCACTGCATGTGTGCGATGGCCGGGCGCCTACTCTGGCAGAGCTTCCCAGCTGCTATACGGGTGATGACTGGTCAGGTTGCTCGCTCACAGAGTTCATGGCGTGCCCCTACAACTTGGCCAACAATCGTCAGACTCGCATGCTGGCCGACCTTAGCCTCGTGGGCTGCTACAATGGTTCAGTCATGAGTGAGCAGCAGCGTGGCGCCGTGTTACTAGAAAGTGCCAAGCGCAACCTCCGACGCATGGCTTTCTTTGGCCTGACCGAGTACCAACGCAAGACGCAGTACTTGTTTGAGCGTACCTTTCGCCTGGCCTTCATCGCACCCTTCACACAGCTCAATGGCACACGGGCCGCTAGCGTCGACGTGGCATCCGAGAAACAGCAGCGCATCCGTGAACTCAACGCCTGGGATGTTGAGCTGTACGAGTACGCACGCGACCTGTTCCTGCAGCGCTTCCAGTACGCACGGCAGAAGGAGCGACGCCAGGCTCGCCAACGCCGCCAGCAGGAGAGGCGTAGGCTGCGCGCCAAGGTGCCACACTGGACAGGGGGGAAAGGTACTAAGCCCACTAAAACCCCACCACAATCGCGGCAGTCCTTAGCCACCAGGCTTGATGAACCAATACAGGATGAGACAGGGAACATTCTGGAAGAAGATGCAGGAGTGGAATCAGAAGATCCATGGTGGGAGGACGATGATGATAATGAAACCATAGAGGACTATTTGGTCAATGTGGAGCAATGGTAATGACCCAATGTGCATTGAGAAAAATGGATGGAATTGCTCACCTTCCTAGGTACTCCACTAGGATTCCAAGCAAAGCATTTTCTACTCGTTCAAACCCCATAACACTAATTTTATGTTCTAGAATAACACAGGGTTAAAGTGCATTTGTTTTTGTTAGATAGATATAAGAGCAGAGTGAATTTTCTGGTGTCTGCCCCCGTTTTTTTTTTTTTTTTCCCCCCACTTAAAATCCATGCGCACTGCAATCCTCCCTATGTACCAGTGTACCTTAAGGTCCATAACTGAATTTACGTTGTTAAAAAAGCTATTGAATCAAAGAGGTTTGTTTCTTTATGGTTACTTTTTGTTTGTTTGTTTTTTTTTAACTTTCACTACGACATTTGATTGTAGGTGGTGGTGTGATATTTTCTAGCATTCTTACTGTACTGATTATGTAGCCTCTGGCTTCAATATAAAACCTTGTAGCAAATCATTATTTGTCATTCCTAACATAAGCTATATTACAAAATGTATGAACAGGTAATCGTGTGAATATCCTGGCAATCGAATACAACTTGTTGCTACTCAAATAAATTTTGATATTAATTGTAGCTTTGGTATGTGGACACTGAAGTTTGGGGATTATATTTTTGGCATGTGGGCGACTTAACTGAGTATTTAAGTACTAGTCTTAACTTCTCGAGACAGTGGTTTGAAAAAGATGTGAACTAAAAGCTTGTGCTAACATTATTTATGGTGAACAGAAGTGCTGTAAAGGTGGGTGAAGTGAGGAATATACTTAAAGGTTTCTTAGTGGACCCAAGAGAACTGGAAAAAAGAATGAAATTTGTTCATATAACATGGTCCCTGAAGGCGTACTGTTATATTAAATGTATATTTATATGGGGTTTATGAAGTTTAAAGTGCACCTATTAGGGATTTTCAAATATTACCTTTTCAAGTCGTGTGTTATAGCGCTGTTTCTGAATGTAAAACATCTGCAATGATTCAAAAATCAAAGTGCATGACTGAGTTAATGACTCCCAAAAGAAGGAACCGATTCTGACCAGCTGAAATTAGATGTTAGTAATTCCAGACTTCCGGTACAAACCTACACAGGTTTCATCCTCTTCATTAGCTGCAAACAGGGAGCTGAAATTCGTTATTGTAGTGGGCGTTTCCTTTTTGAAACCCACTGACAGCAGTAGACCAATCACAACTGATTGGACATTTGACCAATCAGAACAGTATGCTCAAACAAAAAACTAACTTTTTTTGACCTTGGATGCATGTAAATCTATTGTATGAGACCTTTTTAAAACAAAATTAGGCCACAATAGCTGCGCTTTAACTAATTAATCCCAATATGTTGAATTCAGGATCATCGAATCAGTTCACTCCCCTTCGGTTCATAGAGCCTTAATTAGTATTTGAGACACAGCCCCCATCACCGGCTGTATTTACCGGCAGTTCTCTTTCCCAACAACAGAGGGCACCAAAGTGTCCGTTAAGGCGCCGTTCGTGAACAATTTTAGAAGTAAACAATAGATCCGTTTTCTGTATGAAAGCTGTTTATTTTTTATTTTTTTATGTATATTTGAGTTTGTTCAGTTACAAACCGTGTACATTAGCTAAATAATGTACACGGTGTACAAAAGCATGATAAGCATGTTAAAATTACATTTAGACGCATTACTTTGGTTAAAGAAGTGAGCAAAAATGCGAGGCAAAAAAAAAAAAAAAAAAAATCGAATAAGGGAAGTAAGGGTTATCTTGATGTTTTGTTAGCAACCACTGCGAGGGCTGGTTTAAAAAAATCCTTCAGTTTTACCGACTCCGCCCTTGCAACAGGCTTTTTTTTTGCTGTTCAAGTAGGAATGGGATTCCCCTAAAATGGAGGAAGTGAAGTGCACGCTGTAGTGCACTACTCCATGCGCACTCTCCTCCTCCCTCGTTACCGCCTCGCCTCGCCTCGCCTGCTGCCTCCCAGCCGCCTGCAAGTTCGCCTCACGCTTCCTCCTTCGCTTTCTTTCTCCTCAAAAAACAAATAATAATCCACATCGCTCCTGCTGAAAGCTGCCGAGCTCCGCGACAGCTGGGAGGAGAAGTAAACTTGGTGGCTGAAGAAAAAGCTCCACAGGCAACACGAGTGAGTGGGACGCGGCTGCTTCTAGAAATGATTGTGGGTTTATTTAAGTGTTTGAGTTTGCTTTAAACCGAGGGGCCGAGTTCTAAACCCTCCTCCTCCTCCTCCTCCTCCATGAGCTAAAACAAGAGGTCTGCACAGGTAAGTGCTTATTCACTCTGGCGCAGTTAGCAAACTAGCATTTCGGCGTTAATATCCCTCGAGTCGTCTGCCTGTGCACGCGCCCAAGCAATATGTTTCTATCTTGATCACGTGGAAGCTTCTCAGACCTTCGATAGTCTCTTAGTACTGAGCCTCGGGCTAACCTTGCTTTGCAAATGGCCTTGAAGCAAGCCTGTTCTAACATGTCCTTTCCCTAATGGCTTCTCACACTGGCGTGTTTTAGCAGCCCTGCTTGTTGTGTACTCTGATGAAATGCTTGAAGTTCTCGTGTGTTTATCTCTGCAGCTGTCGGGCTTCTCGGTAGTCAGCTTTGTGAGCGTGGGAGCAGTGAGGCAGAAAGGTGAGCAACATTTCAGGGAGCCTTTAAAATAATACACAGTAGAATAGTTCAGTTCAGCTATTGGTAAGAGAATATACAGAAGCATAAACCTTTATGGGAATATATTAAAGTATAAAGGAGCATGTAAGTGTCATGTTTGTGTGTGAGTGCATAGGGGGTCGTCCATATATGACGTCATCAGGGAGGGGGGTGAAGGGTACGATGACGACGGGGGGTTTCACGGACATGATTACGTCATCAATGTATTTGCATCTTCCCTGTGTTTAATGTCACCACTGTCACGTTTATCATTTACTTATTTACTTACTGAAATAGTTGCAAATTGCCAAAAAAAAAAAAAAACAAACAGAAATAATGACGTCAGTATTTCTGTGGTATTTTAACAAAGTACAAAATATTAGGAGACCACACATGGCAGCCCCAGACCCCGTAAAAGTGTACATCTAAGATGATGTCATCATGGGGCGGGGAGATCCTGATGACGTTAGATGACGTTAGATGACATGGGGGGGGGAGGGGGTGTGTTAAAAATGGCTGAAAATTTGTTGACGTAATATATGGACGACCCCATAGTGCATTACCTAGTCTCAAAATAAGCACTTGTTCATGATTTCTAGATTTTTCCAGCTCTCTACTGTAACGTCTTGTTTATTAGTTTGTGCACATTTTTATTATTTTTTTTATTCTTCCCTCTACTGGCCATTTCCTGTGCTTCCAGTTGTCATTACTGTAATGGTCCAGGCGACAGCTTAACACTCCCACAGGAAATGCATGTCCTGATTGACCACACTGACCTTTTGCTCGTGCACATTCAGGCTGCAGTTAAGATTGCAGTCTGGCATTTCTGTTTTCTCCCTCCATGTCCGTTCTTCTTACATTAGAACTTCCTGGTGAGACGGCGAATTCGGTCCACGTGTCATACGTGTTGTGTGTGTAAAGTGTTGCGCAGTGAAAGGTTATGGGGTATGGAGGGTGAGTAGTGGCACTGTGTGTGTGTGTGAGGCTGTTTGTCCTGTTCGAGTTCACACTATGTGATATGGACCGTAGCCTTGTAAAAACGCAGTGCCAAGATAAGATCAGGAGGGCGGCTGTGTCTTTCTCACTGTCCGTTACTGGTGTTGAAAGGTGTCAATATTTTTCATTTCTTACTAGTACAGATAAAAGATAGGAATGAAAACAAATAATTGTTTAAGCCTGTGCCTAAGAACACATGACTAACAGCCACCCCAACAACAAAAAAAAAAGTTTGGAAACCTGCCTTCCGGTCCAGAGTGTCTGTTTGGATTTGGATCGGCCTCTTATCAGGTGTTTTATAGACACACCCCCACCACCTCCTTATAAATCATTACAAGTGGAATTTTGCTTGTTTACATTATCGTTTTGTACCTTGGCTTTCGAGCAGCTGAAGGTCCAAGTGCGCTTGCAAGTGGTGTTATGACGTCGTCTTTGCTAACAGTAATTCTAGTTAGTATACTCAACAAGCGTTTAGTCCCTTATACTAAAAGGATGTACACTTGTTTTTTGGGTTTTTTTGTGAGGGAAAAAGTACAAAGCTTGAGTGTGTGTATTAATCGAGTATACGAACACGTCGTGTAACGCGAGAGAACGTTGTTGCCTTGGAAGAGAAACGCCGGTCACCGTGAGCACGCGCTTCGTTGCATTTCAGATCTTCTTTGTTCATTATTCCTCACATAATTTAGACTATATAATGTAATGTAGCATTCCCTTGGTTTATTTTTCCACATTTCATTTACACCAGTGAAGCAAACAGTCACAAAACTCCTCCTCCTCCCTTGCGCAAGGAGTTGAGGGCAATATTAGCTGAAAAGGTGTCCACGGATCCACCCGAGTACCTTTAGGATACTCATTTGAACTTCCTATGATTTGGGACGTGCTAATTCTGATCACGGATATCATTTACATTTACATTTATTCATTTAGCAGATGCTTTTATCCAAAGCGACTTACAAATGAGACACACTCACACACCAATGGTAGCAGAGCTTCCATGCAAGGTGCTAGCTTGCCATCGGGGGCAACTTAGGGTTCAGTGTCTTGCCCAAGGACACTTCGGCATGGGATCACCCGGGCCGGGATTCGAACCACCAACCCCACGATTAGTGGACAACCCGCTCTACCGACTGAGCCACAGCCGCCCCATATCATGTAGTACGGATAGTATGAAAACTGGGACGCAGGGTGACTAGTCGAACCAACACAAGTTTTGGGGGCGGAGCTTTGTGGGTGGAAAGGGGAGGCAGGCTCAGTGAGTGAAAAGCTTATTCTACTCTTACTCAATGCCACTCGTTTAACTTTGGCAAGTTTTTTTTTCTTTTCTTTTTTTTTAACACAAATTTTACCTAATGCACCTTTAAGTTCATTGGCTCTATTACCGAGTTTATGTCAAAGCATTGAAGCATTTTCTAGCATAATGTGCTAGAATGCTTGTGTAAGCCTCTGCATACCATAACGCACTTCGTGTTGGTAAGGAATAGTGGATAAGGCGTTTCGGACACCGGGATTGATTGCGGGCAGCGGTATGAAATTCCTCCTGCGCTGTTGTGGGAATATTAAATGCTGAAGCTAATCTTAGCACTCGCTTGCCCAATCATCCGCCTCTACGTGTCTGTGTTGTTCTTAGGTGGAACGTCGAACTCTGAGTGCTCTCTTTGTTATGCCCTTCCTCATTTAGACCATTACAACAAGCTACGTTCAAGGCAATGGCCACTTATGGACATGACGAAAGATTAGGAAAGCCATAATTAGTCCTCCAAGCCCCAACATCCAGTCTGTAAACAGAAGAAACAACAAACAAACGGTAGACCTATTTGCAGGTTGTGTTCAGGGGTTGGTGAGGGCAGATAAGAACAGGGGAGCTGTTGGTCCTTGTAGAGGAGAGCAGAGTGAATTGAGGGAATGACTGGACATCATAAAGTCTCACACACACACACACACTGCTGCACAGAGCGGTGCCATTACAGCACGTCGTTTACAGTAACCCTGCTGCAGGTCCTGACTCGTCTCCATGCCTTTCTGAGCTTGTGGACTTTGCACTTGTCTAGCTCGCTTGCACTGTTATCGCTGTTTCGACGCCGTTGTGACATTATCATACACACATAACTTGTCCTGATTTCCCCTTTTCCTGACAGGCCAGCTCTGACTAGTTCTGCCATGTGAAAAGGTGCCGCGTGGTGCTGATCCATCTATAATTGGCAATCTAGCACAGAGAGAAGTGAGTATACACTCAAAGGGAGAAGTTCCATCGACGCTTTAGGGTTTACAACAGCTGAGCTCGAACCTTTCATAAAGAAATGACTACTTGATTGTCATTACAAAGACCTGCTTAGCAAGCATGAATGCTCTGGCAGGCCCATGTATATAGTAACGTACATGGGCGTACAGGATTAAGCCATGTCTCAAAGTAAATAATCTCATGCTTATCTTACTTTATTAGCTCGTAATCTCACAGACGTTTTATTTAGCAGGGACTGGTATGGTGGATGCGCTATAATAAATAGATTTGTTAAAAAATCAAAGTTGATACTGTGATTACTGTAAGGAGACAGAATTAACATTTATGGAAGAAGTGTCCAGTGTCAGCACTTTTTTAACAGGCAGCAAGTTTTCCACCATGGGAGAGTCTTTCCAGGTTCTCGGCAACATGATGCTGCACTTTAAAAAAAAAAAAAAATTTATTTAAGTGATGATAGGGATTTACCCATGGTTCGGAGACCGTGACTTCGAATCCATTGCCACAGCTACCCGTTGTTAGGAGTCCAAGGGTGCGACTGGGTCAGCTTCCTAGCTCCCTAGGTTGTGAACCAGTATATCGTGTACACGAGTTCGGGCACTGGTTAAGGACCCTCACTACACATTGGGACAATGATGACTCAATTTGCGGTGACATGACCGCATACTCGCGATGTAAAACGTCATTACTGGCATTTATGAGCAACAGCAAAGACTGATATCTTTTTGACATTATCGTCATAAATTTGTTGGCTTAATCACGTGTTTCTGTCATGGAGCTTCGAGCAGGATCATAGGCTAGCTAGTGGATTTTATTAAAAAATCAATAAACACGTCAAAGTCATTAGATTCAAACAACTATGTATAGAACGTAAGTAATCATTCGAGAGCTACAAGAATGATACGCTACATACATTTGTGGATAAAGTTGGCTGAGAGTTCGTCCTCCATTTTCTTCAGAGCTGAGAGACGTCTGGAAGTATGATGACGTTTTCAATAAGGGAACATAGTGTGAGCATTTTGTGCGGTGCATTGTGGGCTATTTTTTTTTATGGACCGAACATTCCAGTGCTGAGTGAAACGCACCCCATGAGAGTAAAATTGGCCATGCTCTCTAGGTGAGAGGGATGGCATACTCGCACGCACACACACACTCTCGCTCTCTCTTGCTCTCTCTCGCTCTCTCTCTGTCTCCTGCCAATCACGGAGACAGTAGCCAATCGGGGGGGTTCTGTGAGCTCATTCATGCAGAAGGGGGCGGTTCATGTTTTCCTCCATCCCTTGACGTAGCATAAGCAGCAGTTCAAAAAGAGGTTAATTATGAAGTTAACGGATTATGGATTAAGAACTTAACGTTATGTTTTATAAAGTTTGAAACTCCATCTTGCTTTTAAATGTGTTGTTGAGAGGCTGTTGCAAAATGGAACCAGTAGCCACTGATGCAAACTGTGCAGCCCGGTCCGAATTTATTGGAACACGCCCAGTGTGTCGCGATATGGTGCGTAGTTTAACGTGGAATAGGTCTTAAATTGCATTCGTAATGATCTTAAAAACTCTTAACTTGAACTTGTTGAAACCTGCAGAAACCATGTAGAAGCCAGTGGAAAAGTCCATATTGGATTTGTGTCCAATAGGGAACCTGGGAACCAGGAATGTCTGGGTTGGCATACAAAAATGTCATCCCTGCAGCGCACTCTTGATAAATGCCTCGAAAATTCAGGTGATTTCATCAGAATTTGCTACGTTGTAAAATCCAGTTGTATAGCATTGCATCTGTACAGTTTTCCAATAAACTGACACGTGCCGCGTTGTTCACGACCTCGAGACTGTCCGAACCCGCACCGCGTGGGTCGTGGTGAAGATATGGTGATTTCTCAAGGAAAAACTTTTTTTTTTCTCAGCATTTTTTTGAAAAGAGTCTTCAGTGTCAGCACTTTCAAACATTTCGCCCCATGAACGTCTTCACTATAGATGGCTTTGCTGTTTCCCTGTAACGCCAAGCTTGATTATTTTCCTGTAAACGCACGCCCGTGGTGCTTTTGCTCTGTACTTAAGAAACGTCATCTATATATGGTTTAGTTATTTTCTTTTTAGGTATTTTAGTATTTGGTCAGAGTCGTTTGGGTGGAGAATGAAAAACAAACAAAGAATCCGTTTGCTGACTCACAATCTTGCCCGGATTCTGTAAATGTAATGTGTATGTTGTAACTATACGTTTCTATGTGGACGCAGGACACTGGAGGTTTTTGTGAATGAAGATTGCAACGCAGGAGTAGGCTAAGGAGATTAGAGATACTTAACCTAATTGTTTTGCTCTTTGGCCATGGTTTCTCTCTCGCTCGCTCGCTCGCTCTCTCAGTTTAACTCCTGCAGCTGCCGGCGCCTGTCTACTAACCACTCCTCTTACTCACCTCAACCTCAACTGTCTGGCGTCCATTTTAAGCTCTGCTTCTGCACGCTCCTGCCCCGCACTCCTCTGCTGCGGTTTCTCTATTTTTCACTTCGACACAACGGAAAGCATGACTGCTCGGAACATGGCCCATCGTTCTTCATCGCAGCGTGACTGCTGTGTCATCTAACTGCACCTGCTTCTAATAGAGCTCTAGTAAAGTTGATATGCAGCTATATGAAACGTATCATATAAAAATTTGTCGTTTCTACACAATAATGAAAAAATACATTTAAATTTTTTTGGTCCAGTCCCGCCATTTCAGCTTGAGCAGAGTTGTTTATTTTCGGCGTGTCACTAAGTGATGGTTTTGGGTTGTTTTTTTTTGTTTTGTTTCCCTGTATGATTGTCATAACAGAGGTTCGTTTGTTTCAGTTCCGTTCTATACAGCAGTAAACATGGTGTAGGCTAAATGGTGAAAGCGAGCAACTTGTCTAATTTCAAAGCAGTGTTTCCTTCTCATTTTCAGTTGTGCGGTTTCAGTTCTGCAAGTGAAACTGTCAGAAGACCTTGCAAATCCTGCTCGCAAGGATTTCACTTTGCATGTCCATATGCAGGGGTGTTAGCTGGACTGTTAATCATCCATGGCCGAGCCCAGATTCTTGTCCAAGGGGAAGAAAAAACTTTTAAAAACATGCTTCCAAATAGACTGTTTGCATGCATATTTTTTTTTCTTGCATGTGAGGGCTAATTGCTTTAATTATGTGAAAATTGGACAAAAAGTTGCATTTATCATAAAACTTGCCTTGTGTGCAGAACTACCAGTCCGATAAAATATAATATTTAACAGGACATTATGCTAGTTTGGTGTCGCTAGCCAAGCTAGAACAACTAAGCTATCATTGTATGGGTTTAGCTGTAGTGATAGGAAGTCCAACTCTTTTTATTGAGCCAGATCATTTGGCTCAGCTTAGCAATAAGAGCCGGCTCTGTCGGCTCCCAAATGGCTCTTCGATTAGTACCCCATCTGTCTTTTATAATTTAGCCAAATTTAGCACTATTGTGACCTATGATTATGTGTGCACATATCACTTAAATTATTCAATGTAATTATACTTTTAATTGTACATGTTTTTCAATAATGTTTAGCACAAAAACCTTAAATAATGTAAAAACATCAATTATTATTACACGTGTATTGAACGTTTAATTAATATTGAAATATCCCAAACAAACCATTCCGAATAAATCACACTCACTGCACTGTCGCACGAATAACTGTAATATGGCTGTGAAGGATGTCAATAAACCCTGCTCCATATGATATTTTTACCTTACAGGCTCTACGTTCTGCCTTTATATTGTCTGTGTTGTTAAAGTGCATGTATTAAATGTATTAGAATGGAGCATGTTGATTTGTAACACGTACGTCAACACGACGTTCAGTCAGCGCATGGAGCGCACAAAGATTTTCCTGTTATTCTGTCTTGGGTTCATTTACAGAATAAAGGTGGGAGGCGTATCCCATCGTTCACTTTAAAAACCGAGTCGAGTCGCTCACGAACGACACATCACTATTTAGCTGCTACAGTGCCATGAAAAGTACATGTCCTTATGCTCGGCTCATCATGTTCATGTAACGTGGAACTTGTATAGACGTTTCCACACCTTGTTTTCCCACTCCGCATCAGTTGTGTTCGTGTTTCAGTTTCAACCCCTTTACTGATTTAAAAAAAAAAAGAGAGATCTGCGTATATCCGTTCTCCCCCTTACTGACCATGTGAGCGAGCGTTTGGCAGAATTGAGCACTGTCAACCAATAAGACGCGAGCGTTCCTACGTATTTTCCTGTAAATACTGTCTGATTGTTCTTGCCTCCGTTCACTGAAGATACAAAATCGCAACAGTCTGCTTTGACTGGCGTTCAGTTACGTAGTGACAAATCGCTCCAATCAGAGAATCATTCGGGGCAGAAGAAAAACTCCTCGAAGCCCCGAATGCCCAGGCCAGGTTACGTCCCTGTCCATGTGGTTTTTAACTAATGCACATGCTTCAGATAATGCAGTCTGCTGCGTGATGCTCTCCAAACCCTAACCCTGTGTTTTACAGTGCATCAAAAATTAGTTAATTTGCGTTTAAATGTTGCATCCACCCTGACAGCATCACATTGCACAAGCGTGTTTGCAGTGGAATATGTCGGATTACTTCTACATATGCGTCAACGTCATGTGCGTCCATGATGTATTCTTTATTTATTTATTTATTTATTTATTACATGTCTACATGAATGAATGCATGCATGCAAGAGCTTTACTTCCTTCCCAAAACACAATTTTGTATTGAATCCCCATAAAAAGACAAACCCAGAAAGATCTTTTAGCCCTCTTAGTCCTCTTTTAGCAACAAGATGAACACCGATGAAAAATGTTTGTGTTGCATGACTTTACAGATTTGCACGGAGCGCAAAAGCCAAACGTGCCAGGCTCTGCGGGTTCAGCAGTGGCTAAATTCCCAAACGCGAGCTGCAGAGTTGCACTGTCTCGTTCAGGAACATTCAGTTCTGAAATCACTTTTTGTCTGCACTCAGGTCATTTACAATAACGAGAACGCATTCTGCTCTGTCGGGAGTCCTCGAGTTCAACAGCCGTGGTTCCGTCCTAGAGGCTGATTTCATATTTTTAAAAAGGCCAAAAAACTTCAGCGATTAATGGCTGTGGTGTTAAATGGCTCAGAACGATCAGTTGGGGTTTTTTCATCCATATTGCGTGTCGTGACCGCATGTGAATGCTTGACTATACATCAGCTTATTGTGTTCTGTATTCCACAGTTGCAGTGCAGTGTGACCGAACAGTATGTGATCTGGACAGAAGCGTTTTAATGACTTTGTTACGAGCAATACTACAGAGCTCGGAGCATTTGCATTATAGTATTGTCGAGTGCAGCTTTGCTATTGTGCAGGAGCATTGAAGAGAGCCTGGAGCTGCTTGCATACTGCATGTGTGTGTGCGTGTGTGTGTGTGTGTGTGTGTGCGCGCGCGCATTGGGAATGTTGTGCAGTGCACCAGTATGCAGTATCCATGCTGAGGAATTGTTTCATTCCCACCATCACCTCCGGTACTACTCATCCATTAGGCATGAGTATGGTGCTGAACATAACTGTGTGTGTGTGTGTTATAACACCATTTCCTGTGTTATAACCTCTTACAATATTACATATCCACCATAATCGTGCTTCTACCTGACTCAGCTGCCAAAAACGGCTTTGCCCTCCACCTCTTTTCACTTCTACTTCCAGTGTCGAATATCCTGCACACTCCTGAAATCCAATACTGCACCACGACAGGTTAGTGTGCACGCGTTTTGCATGTTATAACGGTACACCTTGGGAACCTACAGGACCTACCAAGTAATAATACTTAGCTGTCATGCAGCTGGCGTCAGGTTTCAAATGTCTAGGGACAGCTCATCATTTTCATAGGCTGTTTTGTGGCGTAGGCTTCTTCACTTTCCACTTGCTGTTGATTTATAGTCGTCCATCATATGGGCTATTCATGTATAAAATAATTGGCAGACAGGGACAAGCATGTAAACACGGACTGTGTTGAAGCGTTTACATTTACATTTATTCATTTGGCAGACGCTTTTATCCAAAGCGACTTACAAATTAGAGCACACTCACACACCAATGGTAGCAGAGCTGCCATACAAGGTGCTAGCTTGCCATCGGGGGCAACTTAGGGTTCAGTGTCTTGCCCAAGGACACTTCGGCATGGGATCACCCGGGCCGGGATTCGAACCACCAACCCCACGATAAAGTGTATTAGTGGACAACCCGCTCTACCGACTGAGCCACAGCCACTCAGGCATTTGTTCTCACATAATCTATGGTAGTGATGGCGGTCAGTACGTACAGAGAGTTAGGTCACAATAACTACTTTTGCTGGGCGATATATTGTCGAAGGAATAACAATAATAAACGATATTATTGTAATTTTATGAGACTGAGATAATACCATAATAATGTAAGTACCCCCTTCCAAAGAGCAACGAACTTTTAATTCTTAAGATTGTTTCGATATTGTAATACAATGATGTCAATTCTTGATGCTTTATTCATTGTTACGTTATTCTCCATGGAAATGGCGTAAACCTAACGCCGTGCTTGAGTTCAAGTTCACTTGTGCGTTCGTGTCATTTTATGCAGAAGCAGGTTGTAATATTAGGTTTGTGCTGTGTAAATTTCGGATTTATCTCATGTGGGTGTATAGTATGCGTTCGAGTTCATTACCCCAATAGTAAAGCGCTTCAGTTTACTGCTGTTCATTCGCTGTTCAGCTTCAGCTCACGCAGCTTAACCGGCTCAATCCCCGACATCATTGATTGACTGGATTTTTTGAAACACTAGAACTATTCTTTTTAGATATTTCTTCTTCAGAAAACGTTGTTGGTGCGTTGTTAACATCCGTTTTTTCCCAGCAGTATGTATTAATTAAAATCGGTGCTAGTGCTCGCTACACATTGTATATTCGAATGCGCACAGTTTTTGCGTTGGAATGTGCATTTTTTTTGTCTTAAATTTTAATTTGACAGCGGAGACTGTTGCGGATGTTCATGCTTATGTAGACACAATTGGCAATAATGAGGTCAACAAAAACGATCAAGGTCATGTCCATATAACGTATGATAAGTTCATAACATAAGTATCATGAGAAGAATTTTTAAAGAATTGCAACAGAAAAGCTTTGTCCTATCATCACGAGATCACAAGATGAAATTTCAACAACACCACAGCCATCCGTGGCCAGGAGCTCTGAGTGGGAAGGGTTGCGTACTCTCTCCCCTGTCAGTCACAGACACTAGCCAATCAGGGGTATCAGTGAGATCATGTATGCAGAAGAGGTCAGATAACATGTATTATTTTGCACTGTGACACTCAGTACGTTTACATGGACAACAATGATCCAGTATTAATCCGATTAAGACGATACTCTGATTAAGAATCTACCATGTAAACAGCGATTATTGATGACCTTAATCTGGCTAAAGTCATACTCTGGGTAAACACAAATCGAGTTTTTCCTGCTTTAGTCGCAATATTGACGCGCATTATCGACATGTACACACCTTAATCACACTATTAATGTCGTGGGAGTTTTCATCGCATGTTGTGACAGGACACATTCACACACGGCAGTGCTCAACCATTTTACGGCAAACAAGAGGTAGCACGGCTGCGTCCGAAACCGTGTACTTACCTACTATATACGAGCGAGATACCTACTATATTTTAACTGAAATACGAGCAAGTACGCTGTTTCACACGCAGCCCATGGCTTCAAGCAGTTGTCTATTAGCACGTACAGCATGACTAATAATTAACTGCACTTGAAGCTTTCGTAAAATTAAAACTGAAACACCCAAAACTGTATACGGTACCATAACGAAGACCAACTGTATGTCGATACGTGAAATTCTGGTGGGACGTTGGACGGCGTGCCGTGGGGATGTAATGACGTGTGCCGTTAGATCGATCTATGTTTTATAACATGTAAAACGGGAACATGAAAGGAATATTCTAAAAGTGACTCCTGTAAACATTAATCAGAATATTGTCTTATTCAGAATAAGGTCAATAATTAGATTATTGTTGTCCATGTAAACATAGTCACTGTCTTCTCTCTGCACCGTTCCTGGTTGGTTTATGTTGTATGATTGGGAGAGCTGGCAAGTGGGAGGAAATTGGCCAAGACCAAATTAGGGAAAAAATGGGGCGTGAGGGGATTCAGACATTGCATTCAAATATAGCACAGCTAATGCTGTTGTGACGTCATAAGTGGAACATGGAGTGAATACAGCAGAATGTTTGTAGTCTAACCAGCTTCATTTAATAACTATTTGAATTCGATCTTGCTGGGATTTACAGTAAAGATATGAAAGACTCTAAGGAAGACATGAAGGGCTGGACTGAAAGGTGCAGTTTCTAAAATTTCAAAAGGATTAATAATTGCAGTAGTTTTAGATTACCATGCCATGGGCAAGCTTCTTTTCATGTTTCTGTTTATATTGTGGGTGGTACAGTGGGTAGCATTGACGCCTCACGGAGTGCCAGGAGTTTTGGATGTCCTCGCTGTGTCCGCATGGGTTTCCAGCATTTTTTGCGATCTCAATTCAAGGAAACTCTGCAATATTCAGAGGAGCTTTCAATTTTTCAGATCTGGGCCAAAATGCGTCATGTGACGTCATCACAATGCGCATTCAGCCAAAACCGTCTTCGGGTCACGTGTGTCATACACGATTACAGCTAAAAGGTCTCATTTACTAACAAACCTCCCTGTGAAGGATGTGCTATAGATGATTGCAATTTCGCCAACACAAGTAGTTTTCTGCACAAAAAAAAACCCAGCAAGTGATTTATAGGTGGAGACTGATGAAGTGCAGATTCGATTTTAATTGAAAATACAAACAATCGCGAAACAGTAACTATAGAAACTTGTTGCAAAAACTACGGCAAAGAATAAACATTAAACAAAGCCCATAATCCCGACGGCAGAGAAAAACAAACGCAAGACAAGGACTGCAGTGCAAACTTTGGCTAATATTCACTGGTTAACATGAATGTAATTCAGGTGCAGGTGGTCATGTGACCGTGATGCAGAGAGGTGCAGTGGCTGCTGGGAACTGTAGTCCAGAGTTCCTTCTCTGATATTACATGACAATTATATGCATTGTGCTGCTGATACATGATTCGGTAATCACACAGCTTCTCCTAATAAAGGTGGGTGGTTAGTGTAATATTATTTTTCCTTCCGGTTATATTTACTCGTGAAATCTTTTTTAATTGCTGTATGTCGTCTTTAAGGCAGTGAAATAATAAAGAATATATA